>CAUYQG010205903.1:0-34262 GCA_963574415.1 Tarsius wallacei | reverse complement strand
CCTATGGTGCTGAGGCCAAGCAGTGGCTGGTGGGCCCATGTTCTGGTGTGGCGCTGTTTCATGGACCTGGGTGTGGCGTTCATGGCTGTACTCGGGGTACAGCTAGGTCACTGTGACCAAGCCTAAGGTCTGCCAGACTCTTCCCTTGACTCTGCAGTGGCGGTCGTGTCGATGGGAGTCGGTGCTATAGCCTCACTCCTTCCAGCAAGTGAGCTGCTAGAGCTGTCCAGTCTGGGACCTGTGGGTCAGCAGGTGCCTCCAGCGAGGACAGGCCGTGAGCACTGGTCTGTTGTCACCCATCCTTACTCCTTGTCCTTGGATTTTGCGGGGGGGGGGTCATCACCCAGCTCCAGGGAGTCCACACGTCCCCACCCTCCACAGCCAGCATGACCTGTGGTGAGCTCCAGCCACGAGACGGGTCTGCTGAGGGAGGTCTTATGGGAACGGTTTGTTCTGTGAAATGGGTGAGCAAGGAGAGCTTAGCCCCTTGCCTCCTTCTCACAGCCTTAAGCCCATGTAGGTGGGGTGTGATGGTTGGAGCTGCACTGAATTTTATGAAGAGCCAGCATTTTAGGGACAGCGCAGCAGGGAGGTAGAGCCTAGGCCTGCTGTCCTAGGAGCTTTGAATCACCAATGCCTCAGCAGTGCTGCTGCAGTTTATGTAATTACTTGCAGGAAACTGATTTCCAATGGCAATGAGAGAAAACAGCCAGGTCCCTCACATCTTATCTAAATAACTGCCCCCACACACACACACGTTATTTGTTTATGTATGTATTTTTGGAGACAGGGTCTCACTGTGTTGGCTAGACTGTTCTCAAACCCTGACCTAAAGCAGTTCTCCCACCTCAGCCTCCCAAAGCTCTGGGATCATTTACATGTTTTCAATGTTTAAAACTTATCCCTCCACACCCAAGAAAAGCACAAAAGAACAATTTGTCCTGCATTCCTTGGAATGATAATATCACCTTCCTGAGCATGAACGCTACAGGAGTTTTCTCTGTGATGAAAGTACAGTATTTGAAAACAGCCCTTTGTCTCCAATCCATTATAATGGTTACAGTGAGTAGTTCCAGGAGTATATGGACAGATTTGCAAGTAAGAAAGTTCCAGGCTGGGCACAGTGGCTCATGCCTGTAATCCCAGCACTTTGGGAGGCTGAGGTGGGAGGACTGCTTGAACCCAGGAGTTTGAGACCAGCCTGGGCAACATAGCAAGACTGCATCACTACAAAAAAAAAAAAGAAAAAATTAACTGGGCATGGTGGTGCACACCTGTAGTCCCAGCTACTTAGGAGGCTGAGGTGGGAGGACCACATGAGTCCAGGAGGTTGAGGCTGAGATGAGCCGGGATTGTGCCACTGCACTCCAGTCTGGGTGACAGAGTGAGACCATGACTCAAAAAAAAAGTTCCAGTTGGCTTCCCAGTTAATTTAATCTCTATGTTTTCCTTAGTTGTTTTAGCTTGCTAGGATGAGATTCAAATGAGATACTGTGACAATGACCAGTTTTCCCTGCCCCTTTCTCCCGGTGGCCTCTTTTATAGCTGGACTTTCTGTCTGTGACCATCAACAAGCTCCTCTTCCCAACACAGGAACTAAACCCCCAAGAGCAGCCAAACCCTCCCTGCCTGGCTTAGCTTGGTCGGCTCTGGTTGCCATTTTGTTTGAGGAAGCAGGGAAAGAAGTCTATTTAGAAGGCGGCTGTTCATTTTTCATCTATGGAAAGCACTGCAAGAAGGAACAGAGGGTTCGCTGTCGTTCTGTTGTGAGATCTCCATGGAGAAAGCCCCTGGCACCGAGTGTTCTGCTAACCAGACTCCAACTAATCAGCATTCCCACCCGTCTGGGGTAAACTGTTGACAGATGCTTAGAGAAAGATTTTGAAGCATTCTAACAGTCGCTCACCTGCCTTCCTTGCTAATTATCTACCCCCAACCCACTCTCCACCTCAAGGACACTCTCCACTTCAAGGTCACTTGCTACTGCTGCTAAATGGATCTTACTAGAACATGCATCTGAGCAAGTTTCATCCTAGCTTCAATTATTTCCCTCCAAGGTTTTTTTTACAACCATACCTCTGCTGATTTTTCCAGTCTTGACCTGACTTGTCTTCCTGTTGTGGAGAACCAAGTTGGACCATGTCCCTTCCCCGATCAATCCCTGTCCCAAGTCCACCACGTCCCATTGCACGCAAATTGAAATCCCAGGTCCTCACACTGAGCAGGAAGGTCCTTTGCAATCAGCCCCTTGCTATTAGTCTAATCTCATTCCTAACCACACCTGCACTCCCACTTATAGCCATCTGGCCTTTGCAATTCCTGTTTTCTCCACGTGGAGCATTCTTCCCCTAGATATAACCGGACACATTCCCTCAGTCCCTTCAGGTTACAGGCCAAGTGTCAGAGAGGCCATCTTTATGGAAATAGCAACTCTTGACACTCTTATCCTTCTACCTTGTTTTTGTGTTTTTTCTCCTGCATGAGGGCAGGAGACCACGAGGGCAGTGACCCTTGAGTGGAGACCTCTGCTTGCCTCACAGTTGGTGCATACCCAACATTTTTTGAATTAATGACTCTCCTCCTGTGCCTCAATGCTACACACTTTGGTTAGTCAACAGGATTTACAATCCCCAGTGATGTTAGGTGGTTTCACAACTTTGGATTTTAAAAAATGCCTTTGTTTGTTGGTTTTTTGAGTCAGGGTCTCACTCTGTCACCCAGGCTGGAGTGCAGTGACACGATCATGGCTCACTGCAGCCTTGACCTCCTGGGATCAGGTGATCCTTCTGCCTCAGCCTCCCCAATAGCTGGGACTACAGGTGCTTGTCACCATGTCTGGATAAGTTTCTTTCTTTCTTTTCTTTTTTTTTTTTGTAGAGGCAAGTTCTTGCTATGTTGTCCAGGCTGGCCTCAAAGTCCTGGACACAAGAAATCCTTTTGCCTTGGCCTCCCAAAGTGCCGGGATTATAGGCATGAATCACCACACCTGGCCTAAAAGATGCTTTTCTTAAATTGAGGAATAACTTAAAGTACATAGATATTCATTGTACTGCTTGATAACTATTATATATATGCCATGTAGACACCTGATTTTCAACAGAAGCTCTGAGACTTTTGCAACTGAAGTAAGCAAGGGGTAGTCTTTTCCATTATTGTTGCTGGGTCAGTGGGATAGCCATATGGGAAAAAATAAACCTTGATCCCTACCTCCCATCATACACAATAATCAAGTCATGATAAATCATACAATGAAATGTGAATACAAAAACAATTAAGTATTGTATGTAGAAAAAAAAGAAGAAGAAAATGTCTCCATAACCTTGTGGTAAGCAAATATTTCTTTCTTTCTTTTTTTTCCTTTATTTATTTATTTTTTTTAAGTTGCGTGTCTCACTCTGTTGCCTAGGCTGGAGTGCAGTGGCATAGTCATGCCTCACTGCAGCCTCTATCTCCTGGGCTCAGGCAATCCTCCCATCTCAGCCTCCCAAGCAGCTGGAACTACAGGCGTACACCACCAGGCCTGGCTAATTTTTTGATTTCTTTTTTTGTGGATGTGAGGTCTCGCTATGTTGCTCAGGCTGGTGTTGAACTCCTGGGCTTAAGCAATCTCCTGCATCAGCCTCCCAAAGTGCTGGGATTACAGGTGTGAACCACCATGCCCAGCTGATTTCTTAAAACATAAAAAACATTAACTTTGAAAAGAATGATGATTTTAATGAAAAATTTAAAAATGGCAAAAGCAAGCATATATTTAAAAGAGTGAAAAAGGCAAGCCATTGACTGGAAAAGATACATATATCCAATAAATGTCTTGTATCCAGACTGTAAATCAATAAGAAATAGACAAAATGGGCCAAAAAATTGAATTGGTACCTTACACAAAACAATATTAAAATGGCCAATACGTATGTGATAAGGCACTTAGCACCATTAGTCATGACAGGAAAGTAAATTAAAATCACAGTGAGGTATCACAATGAGACATTACTGTACTTGTAAATTGCTAACATGTAAAATTGGCAATACCAAATGTGGACTAAGATGTGGAACCACCGGAACTTTCTTTTGTTACTGGTGGGAGTGAAAATTGGAGTGGACATTTTGGAAAAATGTTGTCAGTACCTACTAAACCTGAAAATATATATGAGGGGGGAGCTAAAAAAAAACCCCAGAATTTATTTGTAAAATAATTGTGTATTTATTCTTACATGTTTAAACTTCAGTAACCTCCAAAGTACTCTCTGTTTGATGCAATAAACCTATCAAGACACTTTTTTCACTGCTCAAATCAGTTTTTAACTTGTCTGTTTTGATGCCTTTTAGTGCTTCTGCCATTTTCTGTTTCAACTCTTCCACATCAGCAAAACATTTCCCTTTGAGGGCTTTTTTCATCTGAGAAAACAAAAAAAAGTTGCTCGGGGTGAGATCGGGTGAATAGGGAGAGTGGGACACAGGGGTTATGCCGTGTTTGGTCAAAAACAACTGAACACTCCGTGTGGTGTGGACAGGTGTACTCATAAATCACCCATCATGAAATGGTCAAATGTGTTGAAAGAGCCTAAAAAAAAAAAATTCACTGAAGTGGATGCAACCTCTCACAACAACACTAGCTGACTAGCTGGTGCAGTGATGCCGATGGGTTCCTAGGATACTCTCACCTAGTGGGGGAAGCCTGTACTACAAGGGGTCCACCCTCCAATTCTGGGTGTTTTTTTTTGGGGGGGTTCCCCCTCATAATAATTCTAAGTGGTCTTTACGTTGCAGTCATTTTAACTGAACCAAGGCAAGAGCTGGTATTCATTTTTCTGTTAGTTTGATGACAATATAATTACATGCTAAGAACTCTTTTGCTTTGGGACAGAGACTATTGTATCCCAGTGCCCAGTCTTTCCAACTTCCTTTTAGTGCAGAGCTTGTTCCCAGTGACTATGTTCCTATAACCAAATAAGATTTGTCAGAGCACACGGCCAACCTAGTGGAGGCCACATTTTCCAGCCTCTTTTGCAACTGAATCTGGCTCTGTGATTATGTTCATTTCAATGGGACTTGCTAGACGATTTTGAGAGAAAAATAAACTGCTATCATTTGAGGTCTGGCAATTAGGGTCATAGACCATCCTAGAAAAAATACTACCTACCTGCTTGCGGAATATCACTATGGTCTCCTTCGAAGTATTTCCCTTGGGAAGCTATGTACTGATGCCAGTGCCTAGTCCACCTGTCAAAGCACGTTTGGAATTCTTTTTCTGGAATGGCCATCAGAGCTGTCTTCATTATTTGTTGAGGTCTGACAATTAAGTTCGTGAACTTGCCACCATGCACTTACGTTGGCAGCACTATACAAATAACTGTGTTGGAACACCCTCCCTGCTCACCTGATCTGGCCCCCAGTGACTTTTTCTTTACCCAAAGATGAAGGAAATATTGAAAGAAAGAAATTTGATGACATTCAGGACAGCAAGGGTAATATGACAACAGTTCTGATGACCATTCCAGAAAAAGTTCTAAAATTGCTTTGGTGGGTGAACTAGGTGCTGGCATCAGTGCGTAGCTTCCCAAGGGGAGTACTTCAAAGGTGACTGTAGTGATATTCAGCAATGAGGTAGGTAGCACTTTTTCTAGAATGATCATGAACTTAATTGTCAGATCTTGTATTTCGAGGGTCCTTTGTTACAGGAACTTAGCATCAAACAACTACTCTGAGCATCATACAGCTTCTTGGCCATTGTGCTGCTCTTCTCCACCCCTTCCAGAACATTCTACCTCTACCTTTTTTCCCAATTAGCTCTTCCTCTTCCTTCAGGTCTCAGCTTGATGTCTCTTCCTCAGAGACACCCACCCTGACCTCCCAACATGAGTTTAATTCTCTTACGGTTTGCTTCCCTTGCACCCTTTTCCTCTTTCAAAGGAGAGGACTTATTGCGGTTGGAACTTTACGTGTCATTGTGTGTTCTTTTCATTAATGCTTGCCTCCCTCACTGTGTCATAAGCCCTATGGAGCGGGAACTATGTCTTCATTTACTTACCAGAGCATCCAGAAGAGCTAGCTCAGTAGACAGGATACACTAGGCATTGGATAAATACCATCATTTTTTTAAAAGCATCAATGGACCGCCCCCCCCACAGTAATAAGCAATGCATCTTGTCACTGTTCTTCATTACTTTCTAGAACATGGAATGGGCTAAGTAATCGAGAACTGAAGGCAGGGTTGGGCACGGTGGCTCACACCTGTCATCTCAGCAATTTGGGAGGCTGAGGTGGGAGGATTGCTTGAGCCCAGAAGTTTGAGACCAGCCTGGGCAACATAGCAAGACCTCGTCTCTACAAAAAAGCCGAAATTTAGCTGGGCATAATGGTACGTGATTGTAATCCTAGCTACTCAGGAGGCTGAGGCAGGAGGATCGCCTGAGCCCAGTAGGTTGAGGCTGCAGTGACTCATGATTGTGCCACTGCACTCTAGCCTGGGCTACAGAATGAGACCTCAACTAAAACAAAAAAACAAAAAACAAAGGTCAAGCAAGGCCATGGACTTATCGTGCTTTGGGAGAGCATTCTCTTCTTTCCCCTGACTAATTCTTAAATTTAAATCCCAGCCCATCAGTGTGAAGCCAAGACTGCGCTGCCAATTATATCTTTTAGGTTGTGAGAGGGCTCATTTCAGCCAGAGGACAAAACCGATATTCCCTCTAGCCACCCGCAGGAGTTTGGAGTTGCTGGGTGGAGTTTGGTAATTTATCCCCATGGTGTAATTCTGCATCTCAGTTGACCAGTTGCTAAATATCTGGCCACTGCAGCCTTTAATCATCTTTATTTCCTGGGTTTAACGACACCAGAACAAACCTCTGTAGGTTTTAACTAAATTATATGGTTGCCACTCTCTAAATAGAAAATATTTTCCTGGAGGTAAAATGTTGGCAGTTGTTTCTGCTGGATCAGATCGTGTTTTATCCCAAAAGAAAATTGTTTCTTTTCAAGTCTAGGCCAAGCAGGCAGTGACAGCAGCTGCTGGGGAAGGCCTCATCTTCTTCCTGGGGCGTCCTGGAAGGGTCTGCAAATGTGGGGAGTTGTGGCATAATTTCACTCAGCGCTTGCCCACACATATCATTTTTAGAAGCATGGGGTTTCTGTCTCCCCTGTCATCATCCTGAATACCCTCACCACGTCTCTGAAGAGCATGGATAAGCCAATTACCTTCCGAGTGCCCTGCCTCTGCTGAGATGGAGTCTATTTATGAAAACAGCATTCATAGACTAAAAGGCTTTCTCTGTGATGTGCCAGAAAATAAGGCCACACTGTTACCGGGAGAGGCTTCTAGAAACCAACAACACCTGAGTCACATTAAAAACCTTGGAGCCAGCTGGCCGCCGGCTCCATTTGCAAACACAAGTTCACGCCTGTAATCCTAGCACGTTGGGAAGCGGAGACAAGAGGATCGTTTGAGCCTAGTGGTTCGAGACCAGCCTGGGTAACTTGGTGAGACCTTGTCTCCACAATAAATAAAAAAATTAGCTGGGTGTGGTGGTATGCACCTATAGTTTTAGGTACTTAGGAGACAGAGGTGGAAGGACCGCCTGACCCTACAGTTTGAGGTTATGATTGTGCTACTGCACACCAGCCTGGGCGACAGAGTGAGACTCTGACTCAACAACAAACAAACCCTGGAGCCCAGGAATCAGGCTGGTGCTTGGACCTGGCCTCTGTTTAAAGCCCATTTTCTGTATTATTGGTCAAGAGGAATCCTTTGATAATTAGAAACTCTTCAAAGCTGCCAGCTCCATCGTGATCCTCAAATTGCTTTGGAAGTATGTGAAAACCCAAGTTTCATGTGCATTCATTTTATTTTGTTTGTGACTTTTTTTTGGTTTTTGTTTTTGTTTTTGAGTTAGGGTCTCACTCTGTCCCCAGGCTGGAGCACCGTGGCACAAACATGGCTCACCGCACCCTCGACTTCTTAGGCTCAGGTGATCCTCCTGCTTCAGCCTCCTGAGTAGCTGGGACTACAAGTGCACACCACAATGTCTGGCTTATTTTTAAATTTTTCTCACAATGTTGCCCAGGCTGGCCTTGAACTCCTGGGCTCAAGCAGTCCTCCCACCTTGGCCTCCCAAAGTGCCGGGATTACAGGCATGAGCCACTGCACTTGGCCTCATTTGCATTTAGACCTTTGTATCAAGACCTTTCCCACTGAATTTCTATAATTCCACAATAACTTCCATGAGAATTACAGTCTGTGTGTGAACCAGGGTCTAGAATTACTTCCAGGCTTTTTGTAGAATCAATACTTCAGAGAAGAACTTTGTCAGAGTAGTGAGTCAATGGTGACAGACATGGTTGGCTGTTTCCTTTAGTTACTAATCTGTGGGTTATCTCACTATCCTCCTTTTGTTCCTCCAGCCTTCCATTACATTTGTAAACAGTTCCTTGTATTGCTGGGCACAATGACTCACACCTGTAATCCCAGGACTTTGAGAGGCTGAGGCAGGAGGATTGCTTGAGGCCAGGAGTTCAAGACCAGCCTGAGCAACATAGCAAGACTTCATCTCTATATTAAAAAAAAAAAGATATATATATATCTTTTATATATATATATATATATATATATATATATATATATATAAGAAAAACCAGTTCCCTGTATTAAATCCCCTCTGTTTAAAATACCTGATACATTTCTGACTCACTGTATTTTACATTTGCCTGTGAAGTCATCTACAATCTATTGGCAGGTTACAACTAAATGAACAAGTAAATAAAAACAAATGATGGGCAGACAGCTCCCTTTTTACCGTCCTGCCCACTGCTCCCTCACAACATACTCAATAAACTTGTTTTCCTTCTCTAAAAAAAAGTGAATCTTTTGGGGGGAGGGGTTTAAATCTCCCTTCACACTGTGCAGAACCAGAAAGAACTAAAACCATGGTGGCCGTATTCTCTAACCAAACAAACTGGCCTGTGGGGTCTGACAATCTGGCCATGGAGGCAATATCTGAAATCAGGATTATTCTTGGAAATCCAGGACATACATGGCTGTTGCCACTAGACCAGGCCCTAGAAAATATAGCATCCTAACAAAGCACAGTGAAAACAAGAGTGCATAGGCTGAGCACTTGGGATGGCCAAGGTCAAGAAGCCTCTAAGACCATGGGGCTGTGCAGGGCAGGTGATGATAGTGCTGAGAATATGCCAGAGGATGAGAGTGAATAGTCAAGGGCCACCCGATCCTGACGTGAAGGCAGCTATGAGGAAACGAAGGCAGCCATGGACATTTGTAGCACAATTCTGATGATAATAATAATATTGAGTACTTTTTTTTTTTTTTGAGTCAGGGTCTCACTCTGTCGTCCAGGCTGGAGTGCAGTAGTGCAATCATGGCTAACTGCAGCCTTTATCTCTTGGGCTCAGGCGATCCTCTCACCTCAGCCTCCCGAGTAGCTAGTACTACAGGTATGCGCCACCACACCGCTAACTTTTTTTGTAGATATAAGGTCTCGCTATGTTGCCCAGGCTGGTTCCAAAATCCTGGGCTCAAACAACATGCTCACCTTGGTCTCCCAAAGTACTAGGATTATAGGTGTGAGCCACTGCACCCGGACTAATATTGAGAACTTTCAGTAAGAAAAGTTGTGTCTATCAACTCGTAAAACATGCCTGAAATCTATGATACCTTTCTAAATAATGACTCTCCCAGTATGCAGGCTCCAAGAAGACAAAGCAAGACCTAAGAGGTGATATGGTTATCACAAAGAAGAAATACAACTCAGACCAGCGCCCCTGAACTAGAGTTCAAATCTCAACAGATATTGTAGAGTTAACCTAGACCTCATGACTCACATACCTATCTCTCTATTCTGTGAGACTCTTAGCTTGAGGGCTGGAAATACACTTTTCTCAAACTATAAAAGTCCTAGAAGAAAACCTAGGAAACACTCTTCTAGACATCAGCCCAGAAGACAAATGTATGGCTGGATCCTCAAAAGCAAACGCAGAAAAATCAAAGATGAACAATTGGTATCTCATTAAACTAAAGAGTCTGCAGTTCCTGTTTAATTGCTGGTGTCTGGGTCTCCTCACAGCCCTAGGGAATCTGAGTGAGTTCAGGACACACATCTCAAACCATCTCCCCAGGGGACTATCAGGAGGTCCAGAGGCCATTGCTTCGAGAGTTACAGCCCAAACCAACAACAAAGATGGAGTGTGACCAAGAGCATCAGATCAGCCAGGCTCATCCCAGGAGTCCAGGACCACTGCCCAGGGCACCATCAGAGCCTTGGGATTCTCAAAGCAGGACTTCCAACCGGGATTGTACATCTTAGGGGCCACCTTCTTTGCCTGTGTGGCCTTCAGTTTGGCCAACTTGGACTTGGCTGCCATGGGCCGAGGGGCTTTGACCTTGACTGGGCTCTCAGCAGCTCTCTTTAGCCTGGCTTCTGTCACCTTCTTTGGGCTCTTGGCCATTTATTTTTTGATCCCAGCAGCCACTGTCTTTCCAAGGTCTTCTTGGCCCTCTTTTTTGGGGTGGCATGCCTGTCACCTTCTTGGACTTCCTGGACTTGGCTATGCCTGCTCTCTTGGCCGTGGGCTTAGATTCCCTGGAGGCTATCTTCTTATCAAGTCTGGAAGAGCCAGAGGTGCCGGGCGCCCTTGGTCTACACAGCGTGCCCTTGTCTGCTGGGCTCTTGAGACCCAGCTCAAGACAGCTGTTGTTTCTCTCTCCTTCACAGCATGTGGGCACTGGCGCCTTGGTGAGCATAGCCAGGGAAACACCAGTGTGACCTTGGGAGTGGCCATGGACTTACGATGAGCTGGAGCGGGGAGTGGGGGCCTGGGGGATGGGAAGGATCATGCTGGATGCTGCATTTTCCAGCAACTGCTTGTGTACCTTCTCCTCCACAGGAGTTTGCTCTGCAGGTGTGGAGACGGCGGGGGCCACTGGGCCATCAACAACACGTTTTTGTCTTTCTGGGAAAGTCAAAAGGCAAACTCAAACTATCAGAATGGTGTGTCCCTGTAGGTTTTATTTATTTATTTTATTTTTTTGAGTTGGCATCTCACTCTGTCACCCAGGCTAGAGTGCAGTGGCATGATCACCGCAGCCTCGATCTCCTGGGCCTAGGTGATCCTCCTGCCTCAGCCTCCCAAATAGGTGGTACTGCAGGCATGCACCACCACACTTGGCTTATTTTTAAAATTTTTGTGTAGAGATGAGGTCTCCCTGTGTTGCCCAGGCTGGTCTTGAACTCCTGGACTCAAGCAGTCCTCCTGCCTCGGCCTCCCAAAATGCTGGGATTACAGGCGTGAGCCCCCACACCTGGCCCCCTGTCAGCTTTTCATCATCTCACTGAATGCTTACCACAGTCCTGTGGGAGAGGTACGATTGTTATTCCTATCTTTTTCATTTTTTGTTTTATTTTAGAGTTGTGGGGTACAAGTGAGGATTTACTACATAAGTAAGTTGCTTGTAGGTGAAGTTTGGGCTTCTGATGGGCCTTCTCTTCCCTGAAAGTGGACCTGGTACCCAGTGTGTTGCCACATGCCTGGCCTCCCTCCTCCCAACCTCCCTCCCACAGCAGTGCCCAATGTCTGCCAATCCCACCCTGTGCTCACGTGACCAGTGATCAGGGCCCACTTATGAGTGAGAACATGTAGTATTTAGTTCCTGTGATCGTTCACTTAATATGATGGTCTCAGCTGCATTCACATTGCTGTAAAGGCCATCATTTTGTTCTTCTTTCTGGCTGCATGGTAGACCATTGTATATTTGTACCACATTCCCTTGATCCAGGCCACTTTCAAAGGGCAGCAGGGTTGGTTCCATGTTTGTGCTATTGTGAATAGTGCTACAACAAAATGCATGTGCAGGTATCTTTTTGGTAGAGTGATTTGTGTTCCTCTGTGTATATTCCCAGAAGTAGGATTGCTGGATCATATGGAAGCTCAATTTCTAGTTCTTTGAGAAATTTTCATATTGTTTTCTACAAAGACTGAACTAGCTTACACTCCCACCAACAGTGTAGAAGTGTCCCCTTTTCTCCACAACCATGTCAACACCTGTTGTTTTTTGACTTTTTAATGACAGCCATCCTGACGGGTGTTGGGTGGTATCTCATTGTAGCTTTGATTTGTATTTCTCTGATGATTAATGAGGCTGAGCATTTTTTTATGTGTGTGTTGGCCACTTGTATGTCATCCTTTGAGAAGTGACTGTTCATGTCTTTTGCCCACTTTTTGATGGGGTTGTTTGTTTGTTTTTTTTCCCTGTTAATTTTTTGAGTTCCTTGTAGATCCTGGATGTTAGGGCTTTATCAGATATATAACTTGCAAATATTTTTTCCCCATGCCATGGGTTGTCTCTTTACTCTTTTTTTTTTTTATTGAGTTGGAGTCTCACTCTGTTGCCCAGGCTGGAGTGTAGTGGCATGCTCATAGCCACCACAGCCTCAACCTGCTGCACTCAGGCAATCCTTCTGCCTCAGCCTTCCAAGTAGCTGGAACCACAGGTGTACGCCACCACACTTGGCTAATTTTTAAATTTATTGTAGAGACCAGTTTAGCTCTCTTGACTTGAAGTCTTGTCAAGTTGCCCAGGCTGGTCTCAAATCCCTAGGCTCAGGCAATCCTCTTGCCTCGGCCTGCCAAAGTGCTGGGATTACAGGCACGAGCCACAGTGCCCTGCTTCTTCACCCTCTTGATGTAGGAAGTCTAAGGATGAGCAACTTGCTCAAGGTCCTGCAACTTGGAGGGAGAAAGCCAGCACCAAGCCTGGGCCTGTGGGATCAGGACTGCAGGTGGTAAAAGGAAAACACCACGTGCAGTTTGCTGACTTGTGTGACACTAGTGATACGCACAAGACAAGTTGGCAGGCTCAGGGGAGATCGCCTTAACAAGTGAGAGAGACTGCGTCCCCCAGCTAGACATAGCACCCTGCCACGACTGTCTCCTTGGGGAGTTGAAAGTCTCCAAGATAGTCTATCCTTGACCCTCATTCAGGACCAGGCTTTTGACTCCATCACAGGAAAGAATTCAAAGATGAGTCATAGAAAGTAAAGAAAAGAGCTTTAATTTAAACTGAAAGTATGCACTTAAAGCAGAACGTGGTGACTCGTGCCTCTAATCCCAGCACTTTGAGAGGTCAAGGTAGGAGGATCACTTGAGCCTAGGAGTTTGAGACCAGCTTGGGCAACATAGCAAGACCTCATCTCTACAAAAAATTTTTAAAAATTAGCCAGACATGGTGGTGTGTGCCTATCGTTCCAACTAGTTGGGAGGCTGAGATGGGAGGATCACCTGAGCCTAGGAGGCCATGGCTGTGGTGAGCTATGATGGTGCCACTGCACTCCAGCCAGGGCAGCAGAGAGAAACTCTGAATATATATGTTTGTGTGTGTGTATGTGGATATATATGAAAAGCAGGAAAAAGGAAATAAAACTCACTCATATTCCCACCAATACATTTAAAAAGTGTTGATTTTGCCACATATAGTTCTTTTTTTACATGAATGGGATTGCACTGTGTATTTTTTAATCTGATTTTTTTTCATTTAACAATGTATTGTGAAGGTTGCTTCATGTCAAAATGTATTCTTCCACCATGTCCTTTTGAATGGCTGAGGAACATTCCTTTCTATGAACATGCAATAGTTTCTCTCTCTTCTCCAATGCCTCTGTGGCTGCTTTATTAACAGAAAAAGCTGAAAAGATCATGGAGTTCTGGAATATTTTATACACATATCTTATACATCTTACTTCAAAGGAAAACATAGAAATATTTATTAATTTGCCAATCTTTTGCATAGAGCACAGGACTTTTAATTTTTTATTTATTTTTCTCTTGTATTTTAGAGTTACAGGGTACCATGTGAAGGGTTACTGCATAAGTAAATTTCATGCAGGTGAGGGCTGGGTTTCTAGTGAGCCCTCTCTCCCTCTGGTGGTGGTGCTGGGTATGTGCAGTGTAGTTGCTCTATGGGTTCTTGACTTCATCATGGAAAAAAATTTCAGAGTGAGTAGCAGAGAGAATTTTAAAGTATAGTTTACTAAAGAGGAAAAAGAAAGACATGTTAAAGAGAGAATGTGGGTGGCCTTAAGGGAAAGGGCACAGGCTTGCTGCTAGCAGAAAGCTTTATAGTGACCAAAATGATGAGTAAGCAAACTGTTTTTGAGTCAGGTTCTCAATTTGCTGCCCAAGCTGGAATGCAGTGGCATGATCATGGCTCACTGCAGCCTTCAACTCTTGAGTTCAACTCATTCTCCTATCTCAACCTCATGAGTAGTTGGGACTACAGCATGCACTACCATGCCCAGCTAATTTTTTGATTTTTTTGTAGCAGTAAGGTTTCATTATGTTGCCCAGACTGCCCTTGAATTCCTGGGCTCAAGCTATCCTACCTCCTCAGTCTCCCAAAGAACTGGGATTACAGACATGAGCCACTGTACCCTGCCAAACACCCTATTTTTTAAGTTAAGATTTGTGGGCTACGTGAGTTACAACAAACTGTCAATCACAAGTTTCAATTCTTATCGCTTCACTCCTAAGCTGACTTATGTCACAAGGAACTTTTGAGATAATAGGAAAAGTTACTGCTTAATTAAGTTTTCTTTTAGAGTGCCTTTCCTCAGTGTCCCTGGTCACTCCCTTTTGTCTTTGCTTATGGTCTTGGTGATTGACTGTGCCAGCTCCCCTGTGTTCCAAGGTCGGGCATGGTGTGCCTGGTCAGCAGGATGATTGCTCTGGGAGTTGTGTTCTGATCAGAAGGTGTCTGTGTGCTGACCATCCTCATTCACCTCACTTGCTCCTGTCTATGGAAGCTTGCCTGTCTATTCCTAAATGATGTCAGCTGTGCCTGCCTCAGTAGTAGATGTGGCATCCAGGGGGCACTGTGTGCCCTTCCTTTCTTCAGCAGCAGAGCCTAGTGTCAGCTGTTCCCTACTTAGGGCCACAGGGCTTTTGCTAGCTGGAATTCCAGACCTTTGTCCCACCTAAGCCACACCCATGATGGCCTCTGTGCCCTGGTTTCTGTGTCTTTAATGCGGAGTGAGAACTCACAGATACAGCCAAGCAACCCTAGTGCAAAGCCTACCTAATTTTCCCCACTCTTTTTTTTTTTTTTTGTAGCAATCTCACCCACATCTCATTCCACGGCAATTCTTGGGCAACCTTCCATGTATGAAATCTTTCTGAGGCATTTAACACAGTTTTCACAGAAACACTCTTTCTCTCTGCGTCAGTTTGCATAATATTTAGTTATATTATGAGATAAAATTAATGCATACAGCTGCCATAAATGACTTTGGGGACAACCCCAACAGACTCTCAGTAGACATACACATCAGCTGGCAGGAGCTGGAATACTGAGTGTGCAAATCTGCAGAGCACACAGGCCCACTGGCTGGGTTGTAGCCACCATCACTGGACTGTGTGTAGGAAGAGGCATTCAAATCACAGGTCGATTAAGAGAGCCTTCACCAGCCCATGACTGATTCAGCCCTGTGATCTGAGAGTTTGATAGTTTCCCACAATATTTTTCTATTGTAAACAATGCTCCCCTGAACTTTCTTATTACTAAATCTATGATTTGGTATTTAATAAGAGAGCGATTATTTCTTAGAATAAGTACGTAGCAATAGAGGTACAGAGTCTAATGGTCTATGTGCTTTTTTAAAAAAATTAGATTCAGCAGGGCGCAGTGGCTCAGCCCGTAATCCTGTGCCTTGGGAGGCTGAGGTGAGTGGACTGCCTGAGCCCGCGGGTTTGAGACCTGCCTGGGCAACTTGGCGAGACCTCATCTCTACGATAAATCAAAAAATTAGCCGGGCGTGGTAGCGCGCGCCCGTAGTTCCAGCTACTTGGAAGGCTGAGGCGGAAGGATCACTGGAGCCCAGCAGGTTGAGGCTGCGGTGGCCGGGAGCGGCCACTGCACTCCAGTCTGGGAGACAAAGTGAGACTCCAACTCAAAAAAAAAAAAATTAGATTCAGGGGGTACACATGCATGTTTGTTGCATGGACATACATATGTAGCAGTGAGGATTTTGTGTCTCAGGTGGCCCATTCCCTCAACAGTGAACCTTGTGCCCCATAGGTAATTTCTGAACCCTAACTCCTCTTCCCCCTTATAGGTGCCTCCAGTGTCTATTATTTCCATCTTTGTGACCATTTAGCTTCCACATATGAGTGAGAACATGCAGTGTTTGGTTTTTCTGTTTCTGAGTCAATTCACTTAGGATAATGATCCCCAGCTCCATCCATGTTGCTGTACAGGATATGATTTTATTCTTTGTTTATGGCTGTCTAGTATTCCATGGTGTGTGTGTGTGTATGTGTGTGAGTGTGTGTGTCTATATGTGTGTATATATAAATATAAATATATAAATATATATATCACGTTTTCTTTATCCAGTCAATAGTTAGTGGGCACGTAGGTTGGTTCTAAGATTTTGCTATTGTGAATAGTGCTGCAAAGAACTATGAGCACAGGTATCTTTTTTATATATCCATTTCCTTTGGGATAGATCCCTAGTAGTGGGATTGCTGGGTCAAATAGTAATCCAATTTTTAGTTCTTTGATCTCCATACTGTGCACTATTAAAGCTTGTGATAGGCCAGGTTTGGTGACTCAGTCTGTAATCCCAGCACTTTGGAAGGCCAAGGCAAGTGGATTGCCTGAGTCCATGGGTCTGAGACCAGTTCGACCAATTTGGCAAGACCTAGTCTCTACATTACAATAAATAAAAAATTAGCTGGGTGCGGTAGCGTGCGTCTGTAGTTCTGGCTTCTTGGAAGGCTATGGCGGAAGGATTGGCAGAGCCCAGCAGGTCGACACTGGGGTGACTGTGAGCATGCCTCTGTACTCCAGCCTGGGTGACAGAGCAAGACTCTGCCTCAAAAAAATAATAATAATATTAGGATAATATTTGCTAAACTGTCCTCTGTGTAGTGCCACTCAGCGCTAAGCGTGTATCCCCACCCTCTTCTCAGCTCTGGGTAGCATGGAAGAGTTGCATCACATTTAGCTTGAACACTATGTATTCAGCAAACCCTACACACACATTTCTAGTGCAAGCCAATGCTTCAACTGCTGCTTCAACTTTGTTGGAAAGACAGTCTGCAGAGATACTCAGAGATGCGACAGTGAGTATCCATGCAGCTTGACACCAAGGTGTCCCTGTCCTATCCATAGAGGTCCCTTGGGGTCTGGGTGTTCTTCCTGCTGCTGTGAGGTCACAGCAAGGTGTATTCTAAGTCCTACAAGTCAGTCCTCTCCTCTCTGAGGTCTTGCTGGATCTACCAGGAAGCAGACGAGGGGGCACCCTGTGTAAAAGTTTCTCAGTGCTTGTAACCTCCTCATTTCTCTTCCCACAGTCTAGGGAATGCTTCCTTCATCTTTAGGGAAAGCTTCCCTTCTTTCAGAATTTGGCCGAGTCTTATTCACCAACCCCCTTGCTAGGGCTTCAGGCGTTTAGCACCTGAAGCCAGAATGTGGGATGTCGTCACAGACCTCCTGGGATAGTCTGGCTGCCTGAATAAGGAGAAGGGCAATAAAAGAAAACATCAGGAGAAAGAAAGTTATTATTAAAATAAAATTATCCTGGCTCTTATCTCTTTGCTCACAGCAAGCTGCAAATGTGGTCCACTCCTTGAAGACATTTAGCCTTTCCATGAAAGGTCGTGGTGCCAACTGTATTGTCACCTGGAACCTATTATTTTCAGTGGCCTAAAATAAATTTAGAATAATATGTTCAGATAGTAATTACCTACCTAACTATAGCATCTATAGGCCTGACTGCTTTGAAGTTACAAGATGAACATAACTTGAACTCTCACTGGTTTTCAGCATCACAAGAAGATACTCATAACAACTCCATTGGCATCAACACAACTATGTTGCCTACCTGCCCAGACAGGAGTCTAGGCTGCACCTGGTGGGGGCTGCAGAGATGAAGAGGACCTTCCTTGCCTTTAACCTAAAGAGGATGCGGATTTATCTCACCGATTAGGTTAATTAAGAGAAGTCAGTTGAAACTATTACATGTTAAAAGATTATGTTTTTGGAAAAAAATATGCAATTGAAATATCGTTTCCAAAAATAAATAAATGAATAAACAGTGTGACCATCTGGTTGTCTGCTTCCCCCAGTCAGGGAGTCAGCAAGCCACAGTCTAGGGCATCTTTTGAAAGAGAAATCTTGACTGTTTTGCTATTCTGTCTTCCGTCTCCAGCAGGCAGACAAGACAGGTGATATTTCAGCAAGGGACAGTCAGACAAATGTTCCATCCACCCCCTCAAAGCATTCCAAGTTCTAATTTGGGCCAGGTCAGACCATCTGGGCTGCATATTTCTACGTCATTAATTGTGTCCTTGCACGAATGTCTTCACGGAGTAGAAAGATCATCTTGGAGTCAGGCATCCTTTCTAATTGCCCTGATGACTGGCTGTATAATCTCGAGTAAAGAACCCAGTCTCTCCTTGTGACAACATCCCTGGGTTCTGCCTCTGCTGGAATGAGTCATCCCCTCCTCTGCGCTGAAGACTGTGCTCTTTCAATGCTTGTCTTTAACCACGCACAGTTATTTGTCTCTGGTTTGTCTTCTCTTGGTCACCTTGGCAACAGGAAGCATGGCCAAATTATTCGTATCCCCAGGACATGGTGCCCAGCCTGGCACATGGTGGGTGTGTCAAGAGCCGCATCCACAGTTGACGCTCTGCAGAAGCTGTCACTCCTATTGGGAGACACTGTTTCTGAGCCACCTCACTGGGCCAGCCCCTCTCACAGCATTCCCCAGGATGGCAGAGGTCAAAACAATGGGCAGCTAATGGAGTAGAATGGGGTTCCAGCCTCAACGCCATCCTTCAGAGAGTTGTTCTGCATTTCTCTTTCTTTAACTCACTTGTGGTATGATTCTCAATGCTGGTCTCTGCCCAGTCTGTCCGAAAAGGAGGAAGTCCTGGTAAGCAGTTTACCTGAGCACCAGAGGGTCATGGTTAACAAGAAACTCACTTTCTACTGCTCTCTCCTGTGTCTTAGCAGTGGGAGAATGCTGAAAGTGTTAGACAGAGGCACTTGGCAGTTGGGTTTATGTTAGGCTGAGTACGTACTATTTTTAAGGCTTGTAGACTCTAGGCTTAGTCTCTAAAAAGTAGGTGCTACCCTTCACAATCTCATCCATGTCCATGCTGTGTAGCCCCCAAATCACTCTGTCAGTGTTCTGGGTCAAGATCCACCACCTCTCTGCATTGGATTGAGCGGTGGCCTCCAAAAAGATCCGAGTTCTGACAGTTAAGTTCATGAACTCATCCTAGAAAAAGTGCTGCATGCCTCATTACTGGGTGCTTCTATGGTCATCTTCAAAGTACTCCCCTCAGGAAGCTATGCACCAATGCCATTGCCTAGTCCACCCATCTGGAACTCTTTTTCTGGAATAGCCATCAGAGGGGGCGTCATATCACACTTGATTTCCTGAATGTCATCAAATATCTTCCTTTCAATATTTCCTTTGCCTTTGGGTAAAGAAAAAAGTCATTGGGGGCCAGATCAGTGAGTAGGGAGGGTGTTTCAACAGTTATTTGTACAGTGCTGTTAATGTAAGCGCATGGTGGCAAGTTCATAAACTTAATTGTCAGATCTCAATAAATAATGATGACAGCCCCGATGGTCATTCCAGAAAACGAGGGTGGGGGTGGGGGGACTCCAAAGGTGACCATAGTGATACTCAGCAATGAGATATGCAGCACTTTTTCTAGGATGGTTCATAAACCCAATTGTCAGACCTCATATGTGCATATCCAAACTCCAGAGCCTGCCTGTGAATGTGACCTTATTTGGACAACGGGTCTTTGAAGATGGACCTAAGTGAAGCATCTTGAGATGAGATCATCTTGGATCACCTGGATGGACCCTAAATCCAATGACAAGTGTCCCTCTAACAGAAAAAAGTGAGAAACACATAGAAAAGGGGATATGGAGATGGAGGAGAGACTGGGATAACAGAGCTATACCGGGAGCTGGAGGAGCCGAGGAATGGGTGGCCCCACGGAGCCTTATGAGGGAGTGTAGTCATGCTCACCCCCTGATTTTGGACTTCTGGCCTTCAGAATATCTCTGCTGTGTGAAGCCACCAAGTTTGTGATCATTGGTTATGGCTGTCGTGAGTCACCCATGAGTGACCAAACCTTCTCAGGTTGGCAGGACCTGAGTGCTGTTGACTGATTGTATCAGCATCATTAAAGAATGCTTGACGCAGAAGGGGCTTGCTTGGGCGGCCAATGGGGCCTAGATGAGGGGAACAAGAATTAAGAGAAAAGCCAAAGGTGAGTGTTGGTCATGCCATCCAGACACTGTCCAGGGAAGAGGACTCTCAACCCAAATGTTTCTATGATTTCCAATCTCTAGTAGGCAAAACTATTTCCTTTATGAGGGGAACCCCAAAAAAACCAGAATGATCTGTTGGAGGGCAGGCCCTTTGTAGAATAGGCTTCCCCCAGCTACGTGAGTGTTCTAGGAACCTAGTGGCATCCCTGGACCAGTTAACAATGTTGTGAGAGACTGCGTGAGGCTTCAGTGAACTTTTTTTTGGAGATTCTTTCGATATGTTTGCCCCTGTCATGATGGATGATTTATGAGTGTACCTGCCCACACCGTGCTGATCATTTAGCAGTTTTTGACCAAAACCGGCAGAACTCCTGTGCCCCACCCTCTCTATTCATCCGATCTCACCCTGAGCGACTTTTGTATTGTTTCCCTGGATGAAAAAAGTCCTCAAAGGGAAATGTTTTACCAATGTGGGAGAGGTGAAACAAAAAACGGCAGGAGCTCTAAAAGGCATCAAAACAGACGAGTTCAAAAACTGTTTTGAGCAGTGGAAAAAGCCTTTCAATAGATGTATTGCATCAAACGGAGAGTTCTTTGAAGATGACTGAGTTTAAGCATGTCAGAATAAAGACACAACTTCCTATAAATGGATTCTGGTGTTTTGGGGGTCCCCCCTCGTATGTGGTAATAGGTGGTTTTAGCTTCATGCTCTTAGATGTTTAGTGAATCACTTCCCACAATTCCTTGCTTTCACAGCAAACTTTGGATTTCCATGTAGATCTGCCTTCCGAGGATAAATGACCTATAACAAGGGGTGTTTGAACCTTATAATAGAAATATCTCATGACAGATCCAAAGTGCAGCTTCTGTTAAAGATTTGGCTTCCCGAGTGTCTTAACGAGAGAGAGGGGACACACAGATGGTGCCAGAGAAGGCATTTGGGGTCTTCCTAGTTATCTTGCTGTTGGTGCTTGTCTTCTTCTCTGGACGTGTGTGTTAGGTGGAGTGAGTCCAGGACTTAATCATGTCCAGGATCAAAAGACCCCTGGCCTACAAAACAAAGGCCCGATATGGGTAGCTGCTGTGACATTTCCGGTACATCCCTCCTGCTGATTCCCACAGAACTCCCTGCAAAACTTACCCAGAACATTTCATTATGCCTTCCTCTGCTGCCAGTACCCATGGGGACCACATTTTCTAAAACAGAAATCTTTATATGCATGAAGAACAATGCATAGAATATTTAGTCATGGAAGTAACTTTTCAAATTCAGCATTTCTATGTGATGTGGTCATCAAACAAACAATTCTATCTACGTCGATATGCCCTTTGTTGCTGTAGACTAGCTTAAATTCTTCCTGGAGGTGCATAGAATAGCAAGGGATAAGCAAAAATAATAGTGAGGTAAGTAGAAAAGTATTGTCGAGTGGCAGTGTACATCCATTTTCTGTAATGAAAATATTAAAAATTTATGGTAATTTCCATAGCACTTGTGTGTGAATCTAATGAATATTTATTCTGTCATGTGTATCGACTCTTCCCATAAGACCTTGTTTATATCGTTCACCTGCAGAGAAAAATTACTTTTTCACAGATTAAACCAAGATAAATACCAGCCCACTCTCTGTCCAGAGTGTCATAAATTCTGTATTAGTAAGCTAATAAGATGTAATGAAGTCCAAATTAAGTCTTACAGGACTTTGGAAAGAATCTTTCTTTCCTCTCAACCCTAGGTCTTTCCACTCATCTTCAGAGGAAACACTAATGAGAAGCAATAAATCCCAGCATGATCGTGATTAAATTTCATGAATTAAACAGAGGTACTTTTGCAAAATGGTTAATTCAATCAGTAGAACAGATATTTTTCATTCTCAGCCAAACTAAAGGCCAAATGTTTCCAGATCTTGGCATTAATGACCACATTTTGATTCTTTCTTGAAGTATAATGTTTTTAAATACCTTTAAGAATCAATTGCAAAATTAGAACTCCAGTTTTTAAAAAAGGGCCCAGGCCTAGTGTAATGACTCACACCTGTAATCCTAGCACTTTGGGAGGATGAGGCAGGAAGATTGCTTGAGCCCGGGAGTTAAAGACCAACCTGGGCAACATAGTGAGACCTCGCGTCTACAAAATATAAAAATACAAAAATTAGCCAGGTGTGGTGGTACGTGCCTATAGTCCCAGCTACCTAGGCGACTGAGGTGGAAGGGTCTCCTGAGCCCAGGAGGTCAAGGCTACAGGGAGCCATGAGCATGCCACTGCACTCCAGCTTGGGCAACACAGTGAGACTCCGACTCAATAAATAATAAATAAATAAATAAAACAGGGCTCCACACTGTCTTTCCCCCTATTTCTCCTCTCTTAGTCCCCTCTCCCCCCTCCCCAGCACATACCCATACTGGTGGGTATTCAGGCAAGGGTGAAGGGTAACTATAGCTCTAAGTGTAGAAAGGGAGAATGTGACTTTCAAAATCTGTATTCTCTGTTTTAAGTGAGAAGTACCAGCTTGGAAGTAATTTCTCCTCGTCACTCCAGGTTTTCCAGTTCCTTGGCAGTAAGAAGCAGCAGCTCACTGACAGCATTTTAAATGACCTACATTTGTGTAGAAGCTACGTGGTCCAGCCTAGCAGAAGTAGGGAGGAAGAAGATGGCCCTGGCACCAATGTTTTATCAGGACGAGTAGACTCCAGATCCTTCCTGCCTGGCTTGTGTATCTTGCCATCTGTACAATGGCTGATTCATTAGGCAGGTGTCTCTCCTACTGCTGGAAGGGACATTTGTTCCCTATAATCTGCCACTTTTCCAAGTTATTAAGGGAAATTGGACTTATTGCTGGATACCAGGGCGAGCGAGTCTGGGCAGGATGTGGGGAAGCTAATGGCAGCCCTTATCCATGTGAACACCATTCATGAGGTCAAGGCCAAATGGTGAATGGCTTCCCAGTTAACTTCAAGTGGACACCTATAGGAATTACCAACACCTGTTACGAACTTTCTGTAATGGGTCTAATTTAAATGTTGCGCCCTCTTGTCCCTGTATTGATCAGACCATACATTCTGAATTTTGGTTTGAAGAATATCGTTATGGTACTCAAGGTTGACATATATTGCTCAGAGAGTATGTCTTACAAGTATGTCCAACTCAGCAGTGAGGACCCTGGAGGATCCAGCGCCCACCTATTTGCAAGGAGAGCTCAGGAACCAGAGCACTTCATACTCAGCAGGGCCTGAGAGATGAATTAGGTCCCTTTTGTCCCTGATGTTGGCCAAGGGTTTCCTCTTCAACTGTAGGCTTTTTTCTGTTCTTCTTCTAGTGTTGTGTCTCCTTCCAACCCCCAGGCACAGAGGTGTGACTCAAGATGAACCAATCACAGTACCACAATGCTCTGGACAGTGATTGGATTCAGAAGTGACCAGACTGGGACCAAAGAGTCCTTGCCTATTGCATGAAGAAGCCATTCATTCATTCCTAAAATATTTACAAAGTCTCCACCTAGAGACAAGCACAGTTCTGGGTGCTGAGGAAGTAGTGAACAAGACAGATGCAACTCTTCTCTTTAGGGAGTTTGCCTGATGGAGGTAGTAGGGAGTTAGGTACCAAGCAAGTAAATAGACAAGACGAGTTGTGAGAGTCTTTAGGAAAATGGAGGTGGAAAGTCCAGTGATCATAAACCAGGCTAACAGCAAGAAGCGGAAACTTGAGGCAGGGGAGACCCTGTCAGCACTTGGGTTGACTCTAGCTGTCCCGTAAGGCCAATCCCACCCCTGCTTTTCCTGGGTTTTTAGATCATGAGCCAATACATCTTCCTTTGGGGCCAAGGCTAGATCAAAGCCTTGGCTCTACATTCCTTATCCACTCTTCAATACCACTAAGACCCTGGCTCAAGAATGGCCATTCAGGTAGCCAAACTGTGCTGACTTGGCACTGTGCTGGGTGCTAGTATGGGTTCAAAAGGTGAGCAGGTGACACTGACTCCCCTCAAAGAGCTTTTGGTTAACTAAAAGCTGGGACCTCAGGAGTGGCAACAGATGCACATGAACAGTATGAGGCTGTGGTTGTGCGGGTCACAGTATCAACTGCTCTCCTTCCTTAGGGGTAGGAGTGGTCATGTAAGAATGGCATTTTTTTTTTTTTTTTAGAAAGCAGGATTTATTGAGAGGACAGAAAAGTTCCCACAGTGGGAGGGGATTCGAAGGGGTTGCCCAAGATGGCTCTTTGGAGAAGGCACCGGATTTGAGAAAGCATCTGACGGAATCCTCCTTAAATTCCCATTATTGGATAAGAGGACACTGAAGCACAGAAAAACATTCACTAAGAAAATAATTTCAGTCTATTCAGGCTGGGTGCAGTGGGTCACACTTGTAATCCCAGCACTTTGAAGGCAGAGGTGAGAGGATTGCCTGAGCCCAAGAGTTCGAGACCAGCCTGGGAAACTTAGCGAGACCTTGTCTCTACAATAAGTTTCTAAAAATTAGCTGGGTGTTGTGGCACACACCTGTAGTTTCAACCATTTGGAAGGCTGAGGCAGAAGGGTCGCCTGAGCCCTGCAAGTCAAGGCTGCAGTAGCCGTGATTGTGCCACTGCATTCTAGCCTGGGCAACAGAGTAAGACTCTGACTCTAAAAAAAAAAGAAAAAAATATTTTCAGTCTATTCAGTAGTTGATTGACTAGGAATAATTATGAGGAAGCCTCACAGGGGAAAAACACTGGGATAAAAATCTAACAGGTCCAGGAAATACCCTTTCTTGTCGCTCTCTATACTCTCTCCCTCAGTGATTTTATCTGGTCACCCAAATTTAATTACAACCTGGATTATCCCAAGTCTGTGTCTCCAATCCAGATCTGACCTCTAGACTCCGGACTTATCTCTCCAGCCATCTCGACCTTTTCATCTGAATCTCAAGCCTAACCTACTTGAAATTGAACTCTTGGGTCTACAGCCACCCCCAACCTACTCCTCCCCCCTCTTCTTTCTCAATAATTACTTCCATTGTCTACCAGGTTGCTGATGCCAGAAACCTAGGGGTCCTTCTTGACTCATCTTTCTCCCTCATTTTCCATTTCAAACCATCAAGACTGTTTCTTGAGTCTGTCTCCAGGGGCATCGCACTGGTCCAAGCCATGATCATCTTTCACGTGGACGAAGGGAAGGGTTTCTCAAGCTCATCTAGGGTGGAGGCAGCCTCCTTGAATCTTCAAATAGGAGTTGGTTGTGACAGGGAAGGGGATCATGGCAGCTGGGAAGACATCAGCTGCACATTCAACACTGACCCAAGGAAGTCACAAACTTGAATGCATTCCTAGACCGAATGGAAACCATACCTGGCTCTTCCTCCACTTCTGGTGATTTGTGGTGTGACTATTTCTCATTTGCACACATATGGTTAGAGTCAAGAATACCTCGTGTAATGCTAGCATTTGAAAACACTTTGAAGCCGGGCTCAGTGGCTCAGCCTGTAATCCCACGCCTTTGGGAAGCTGAGGTGAGTGGATTGCCTGAGTCCGCAGGTTCGAGACCTGCCTGGGCAACTTGGCGAGACCTCATCTCTACAATAAATCAAAAAGTCAGCCGGGCGTGGTGCCGCGCACCTGTAGTTCCAGCTACTTGGAAGGCTGAGGTGGAAGGATCGCCTGAGCCCAGTGGGTTGAGGCTGCGGTGGCCGGGAGCGGCCACTGCCCTCCAGTCTGGGCAACAGAGTGAGACTCCAACTCAAAAAAAAAAAAAAAAGAATAAAAATGAACTTAGATTCCTACTCATTACATACACAAAAATGTATCCCAAGTGGATTAAATATAAAAATGTGAAAAAATAAAATATTACAAGAAAAATTAAGGAAGAAAAAATTTAAAATAGTCTTGTGGTACTGATTATCTTCTTAAGCAAGCAAGAAAACCCAGAAGTCACAAAAGAAAAAATATAAAGGGCACAAATACAAGAAATAGCCTGAGAAAAAATATTTGTAATACCATGGCAGATAATAGGAAAATATCCCTAGTATGACAATAGCTTTTACAAGTGGAAAATAAAAGATGAACATACCAGTAAAAATATGTGCAGACTATACAACCCAGTATTTTTATTATTTTGAACTACTGGACAGATATATTTACATAGATGCACAAGAAAATATAAATGGATGTTTATTATGGCATTGTTTGTAAGAGTCAAAATGTTAAAAACAGACTAAGGCATCGATAGGAAAATAGACACATTGTGGTTCATCTATACCAAGAAAAACTACACATTAGTTAAAAAGAATGAGATTCTTATATTGAAGTATCTTCAGGAGTATTGTTGAGTAAAGACAATAGGAAAGTAGATGTACTACAATAGCATTTAGTTCAAACGCAAAACAGAATTATATAAATTTCTGGATGAATACTCATCAAACTCTTAAGTGTTTAATTATAAAGAGGAGATTAAAATTGAAAGTGTGGCAGCCATAAAGATTTACAAAATCATGGACTTCTCAGCAGATTGGATAGAACTGGAGACAATCATTCCTAATGATCTATCACAGAAACAAAGAACCGAATGCCACATGTTCTCACTCCTAAGTGGGACCTGGCCGGGCTTGGTGGCTCAGCCTGTAATCCCAGCGCTTTGGGAGGCCGAGACGAGTGGATTGCCTGAGCCCGTGGGTTCGAGACCCGCTTGGTGAGACCTAGTCTCCACAGTAAATCAAAAATTAGCCGGTCGTGGTAGCGCGCTCCTGTAGTTCCGCCTACTTGGAAGGCTGGGGCGGAAGGATCGCTGGAGCCTAGCTAGTCGCTGCTGGGGTGGCGGTGAGTGTCCAACTGCACTCCAGCCTGGGCGACAGAGTGAGACTCCAACTCAAAAAAATAATAACAATAATAAGTGCGACCTGAACATTAATCACAAAAGCACAAGGAAGGGATGGGGAGTTGCGGGACACTGCCAGGGGAAGAAGGAAGGGAGGCACGTAACAACACAAAGGGTACCTGATCCTAAACCAAACTTCAGCTGCATGTACATTACTTGTGTACCTAATCCTGACGTGTACCCCACATCTTTATAATAAAATAAAAAGAAAAAAGAAAAATAAAATCCATCTTACTGATTTAAAAAAATAAAATAAAATAAAATTGGAAGTGTGGCTGGAACCGGACATTAGGACGGACTAGACTTTGCTTAGTTAATTTTAAAAATCTCAAATCTCAATTGCTTTAAAAAAGTTGATTACTCTTTCATGTCATAATTCAGTGTTAGTTATTGGCTGTCTTGTATGGCTCTGCTCCATTGATTTTGTAGGCATTTAGCCTGCATTTGTCCTGTAGTCATGTATTCCAGATGGTACTCATGGTTTCCAAGGATACTGAAAGGAGAGCAGAGGGATCACCCACGGTTGTTTTTAAGCCTTAGAAGTGCTTTTTATTGCAAATTATGGCCCCAGCATATGTGCAAGGGAGGCTAGAAAATGTAAGAGAACATACTTTTTGACCAAGCAATATTACCTTCAGGAATCTAATCTATAAAAATAAAAGCATGTGTGCAAGTATGTTCATTGCAAGCAGCATTGCTTTTAGCGGCACAACATGGAAATAATTTCATGTTAATTAAAAGGAGATTGGTTGAATAGCTTAATCTACATTTATACTGTAGAAGGTAGATTCATTTGCCTCTGTATTTACTGACCTTTGCCAAGTCTTACAAGACTTCCAAACTGAAATAAAGGGATACAAGTTATGTAACTTAAAGTCATATGAAAAAATAAAGAACAACAGTAAAGGTAGCTACTCAGGAAAATATGAAAACAAGTAGTATTTCATATATGGCTTATAACACCTCTTTTTTCCTATTTGACTTAAAAGACAAATGCACAAAACAGTGTTAAGATGTACACTTGTAATAAAGATATTATATGTGACAATCAAAACATAAAGGGAGGATGGAGCTTTAAAAGAATAGAGTTATTGTATTGAAAATAAATTAGTATTATTATACAAAACAAAAACTTGTTACAAAGTTAAGATGATTATTGTGTTCCTAAGGGAACCAATAAAGATAAAAACTAAAAAAAGACCAGAATCAAAAACAGTACACAAGGAAAAAAATCTGTAACCACAAAAAAGGGCAGTAATGAGGGAATTAAGAAACAAAAAAAGGTATAAATATAGAGAAAACAAATAGCAAAAGGGTAAGCCCTTCTCTACCAATAATTACTTTAAACGTAAATGGATTGAAGTTTTAAAAGTACCCAGGATTTGTTTTAATCAGGCATGGCAAGATACACAGACACAGAAATGATTGTCATGAAGAAGTTTTTATGATCACAGAAACAGAAAGTACAGCATGCCACACAGGGCCACATGGGGCCAGATGGGGAAGCAAGTGAGGAAAAAATAAGAGCAAGCGCCTTTGTTGTGTTTTTTTTGTTTTTTGTTTTTTTTGAGTTGGAGTCTCACTCAGTCGCCCAGACTGGAGTGCAGTGGCCGCTCCCGGCCACCACAACCTTGACCTGCTGGGCTCCAGCGATCCTTCCATGTTGTGGTTTTTGTGGGAAGGAACAGGTGTGGTAGGGTGAGTGGTTTGGGGACCTGTTAATCTGAATAATTTCAGAGATTCAGGGGTATAGGGGCTGTCTCTAGCTCTCTGTTACCTGGCCCTGGAGTGATTATGGCCAGTGGAATATGAAAGTCTGATAAAGGAGGTATGGGTTCTGGATTGGTTGGTTTGCAAATGAAAGGGGTGCTCACAACTGAGTTGTTTGCTGTCTCTGGAATTAACTAACCCTAGGGTCTCTCTAGGGTCAATGAGGCCCTACATGTCAAAGCATCAAAGACAGAAATTAAAAAGCATGGTTATTAAAAATAAACTCTCCAATTAGAAGGAAGGTAGGTTCGCGACCCACCTGGGCAACTTGGTGAGACCTCATCTCTACAATAAATCAAAAAATCAGCCGGGCGTGGTAGCGCGCCTGTAGTTCCAGCTAATTGGAAGGCTGAGGCGGAAGGATCGCGGAGCCCAGCAGGTCGAGGCTGCGGGGGCCGGGAGCGTGCCACTGCTCTCCAGTCTGGGTTACAGAGTTAGACTCAAACTCAAAAAAAAAAAAAAAAAAAGGAAGGTAGGCAGAATAGTTTTTAAACAGCATGATCCAACTCTACACTGTCTAATACAGACTGATTAGATACAAATAGGTTGAGAGTAAAAGAATGCCAAAAAAAGCCGGGCTCGGTGGCTCAGCCTGTAATCCCGCGCCTTGGGAGGCTGAGGTGAGTGGATTGCCTGAGCCCGTGGGTTCGAGATCCGCCTGGGCAACTTGGCGAGACCTCATCTCTACAATAAATCAAAAAAATTAGCCGGGCGTGGCAGCGCACGCCTGTAGTTCCAGCTACTTGGAAGGCTGAGAGGGAAGGATCACCTGAGCCCAACAGGTCGAGGCTCCAGTGGCCTGGAGCGGCCACTCCACTCCAGTCTGGGCGACAGAGTGAGACTCCAACTCAAAAAAAAAAAAAAGAATGCCAAAAAGTTTCCATGCACAAATAGTAAAAAAATGTCAAAAAAATATTCCATGCAAAAATAACTAAAAGAGAGCTGAGGTGGCTATGCTAATAACCAACAAAATTGGACTTTAAATCAAAATTGTTATAGTTATAAAGAAGGACATTATATATTGATAAAGTGTCAATCAATCAAGGGGATATTACAATTTTAAACACACTATATGCACCTAATAACAGAGTCCCAAAATAATTGAAGCATAAACTGACAAATTGAAGGGAATATGAACACTTATACAATATTAGTTAGAAATTTCAATACCCTAGTCTCATTAATGGATAGAACACCTAGACAAGAGGACTTGAACAACACTATAAGCCAACTAGTGCTAACAGATATATATAAAACACCCCACCTAGCAACAAAAAATGTACATTCTTCTCAAGTGCACCTAGAATATTATCTAGGATAGATCATACTAAGTTCATGTAACAATACCCAATAAATTTAAACACAACAAAATCATACAAGATATTTTCTCCAACCATAATGAAATGAAACATGAAATTAATGACAGAAAGAAAACTGGAAATTTTACATATGTGGAAACTAAACAACACTCTCTTTAAAACACAATGGCTCAAAGAAGAAATTTCAAGTAAGAGTAGGAAATACTCTGAGATGACTGAAAATGAAAACACAGCTTATCAAAACATATGGGATGCAGCAAAGCCAGTACTCAAAAAGGAATTTATAACTTTAAGCACATAAAAAGAAAGAAAGATTCCAAGTCAATTCACATCTAAAAGAACTATGAAAAAAGAGCAAGCTGCATGTAAAGCTAGCAGAAAGAAAGAAATAGTAGAAATTAGAAGAAAAGTAAATGCACTAAAGGAAACCATATCAGCAAGATGGCAGAATAGAAAGCTCCCCTTCCCCCTCAGCAAACATACTGCTTCAACAACAATTCACAGACAAATTCCCATTGTGAAAAATCAGAAATTAATTGAAATGCTTCTGCATTCCAAAAGAATGCAAAACAAGACTCACGTAAGTTGATAGGAAGATTTGGGACACCTTCTTCTAGACACCCTACCCCCAGCACAATGTCAAATGATCGGAAATAGACCTCCTAGCTCTCAGCTTTATCCAGTGAATGGAAGGGGTTGGTTCACATGTCCAGTATCCCAACTTTTCCAAGGGCTTCCCCAGAGAACTGGCTTCTGTCTTGCCAATCTTGGAGTTTTGGTTGCTTCAGCATAGTCTAGCCACTGAGCTAGAAGATGAAAAATCCCAACTCTTAGCTTTCCCCTAGGGAGGGAATGAATTGACTAGCCCTTCCAGCACCCTAATTTCTCTAGAGCTGACCAAAGAAATAGCATTTCATTGCCAGGTGTGGAGCTCTGGCAGGTCTAGCACAGTCTAGCTGCCCAACAGGGGATGGAGGCAGCAACTTGGGCTGAGAAACACCATTGATTCTTCCCTCACTCCGCGACTCAGCACAGAGTGACAGTACAAAAACTACAGTTGCCTCCTTCTCTCTGGGAAACCAAAAAGTTGGTAGAAGCCCCCAAGATCTCTGGCTGGGCAGATTGGTGGAGATCTTCTCCTGCATGAGACCAGTCTGTGAAGGTGGGGAGAGGTGCCTGTTTTATCTAACGTTCAGACACCAACACAGTAAGTCAAAGCAATAAAACTTTCAGAGGAAAACATATTGGTAAATCTTCATGACCTTGTAGTTGGCAATTAATTATTAGGCATGACATCACAAGTACAAACAACAAAACAAAAAAAAGATGAATTGGACTTTACCGAAATCTAAAACTTATGTGCATCAAAGGAAACCATTAAGAAAATGAAAAAAACCTACATAATGAAAGAAAATATTTACATATCACATATATGATAAGGCTCTAGCATCCAGAATATAAAAATAACTCCTACAATTCAACAACAGAAAGACAAATAATATAATTTTTAAACTGGCAAAGGATTTTAATAGACATGTACACACACACACACTTTGACAGACAACTTTGATGCAATTTCAAGTGGTCCACAAACGTCTCCAGTTGAGAAAACCTAATCTAGGTTAATCAATCTGGTCAGCAGGTGAGAGTTTCATGAACACTGACCTAAGCCTGGCTGAAAGGCCACCGGGAAGCAGATGGACTGGTAGACAGCAACACTGCGACAAGGCTAGGCTCTTCCTTGGGCTCTGATTGCACCCTTCAAACCAGGTTAAATAAAGTAGACATGGTCCAGGGCAGCTTCCACTTGGGAACTGTAAATAAAGGACAGAGAGAGAACAAGCATGCCTGGGGTGTGTTTGTTGGTGGGGAGGGCATAGGGGCATGTGCAGACCTTCCCTGTTAACTAAAGAAATGCAAACTCCAGTCACAGAGTAGTGATGCCACTTGTGGTCCTTTGAAATTGGAGGATGGTTGAAAGGCCCAGTGAACTAGGGTAGGTTATGTGTGAGGGGAACAATATGCTACATGTTCCAGGTTAGATGTATTTATTTTATTTTGAAAAACTGAAAACTTTTATTATGTACATAGCCAATCAAACACATTTTGTACTTAGTACAAATTTGTATAATGAAGGTAATGTTATCTCTCTACTGAAACAAATTCTTTATAAAATATGCAATTTTGGCCAACCTTACATGTTTTCTTTTACCAATGGAAAAAAGCTTTATTACATCTTCTGATTATCACAGTAAGAGAAGCTGATAGGGAAAGAGCGAAAAATAAAAAGAAAATTATTTTTTTTTAATCTAACTTCAATTCCACTCACCCCATCTTGACACCTTGCTCAGTGTTTATTTCATGCATGTCTGAAGCACAAGTTAAATGAATGTCAGTGACTATTGAGAGAAAGAGTGGACTTAGGAGGTAGATGCTATGAGAGCATAAGTGGCAAACATTAAATTTGTCAGAGATGTGTCCATGGCTACTAACCCTAAGAGAAACTGTAGCCTCTCTTTGGTAAACAAAGAAAGGGAAAGGAATGCCACAAGGAGAAGGTGCCACTTTTGATCTCTTAGTCTGGCAAAGACAAAAATGTGTAATGTGATGATGGGGGAAAATGAAATGAGAGGCTAGAGATGGTGTGAGTGGAAATTGGTGACCACAGATAACTGTGACATAGCCCTCCTGTGATAAGCGATTGAACTGTATTGAAGTATTTCTAGTCCTATGAAATTATTTAGGTACTAGCTCCTTGTTGTCCTGGAGACAAGAAAAAGAATGAAAGGAGTAAGTAAATGTTCCAAACCCTGCGGGTATAAGATATCAAAAACATTAATTATAACAGTGCACAGAAAGAGTACAGAGAACTAAACTAAAATATATGAACATTGTATTTGGAGCATGAACATAATTAACTTACACTTATGAGTTCTAAGACTCACAGTTTTTCCATATTTTAACATTTCTGAATTTAAAATGGATATTTACATGTATATTGAGCAGTATTGTTTTTCCTGAAAAGAGTATTGAAATTAAATGATGCATCTTACACTTGAGGACATTTTTAATTTAAGAAAATAGAAAATATTTTTAAATAGACTGAGAGGGTTTTTTTTTTAATCCTCCTGACACCAATCAATTCTGACGACAACTAGGTGTCCTACAATTCAATTCAATTCTGACACTACCTAGAATTGACATTAGATTCTACAGGTTTAAGGGCTCTGCCCTACAAGACAGCCCTAACTTCAGATGCCATTTGCAAGTTATGAGGTCCCCAGATTATACTTGCCTCTCTCTAATTTAGCTATAAAGTTAGAAATTTTCACAACTCCCCCTCTTTCATTTTTGATAATTTGCTAGAATGTCTCACAAAACTCAGAGAAACACTTAACTTATGTTTACCAGTTTATTATAAAGGATACAAATGAACAGCCAAATGAAAGGGCACACAGGGTGAAATCTGGAAGGGTCCTGAGCACAGGATCCTCCACCCTGTGGAGTTGGGGCTCACCATCCTTATGGCAAGTGGTTGTGTTCGCCAACCTTGAAGCTTTCTGAATACTGTTATTTAGGAGTTTTATGGTGGTTTCAACATGTAGACCTGGTCAATTATTAACTCATTCTTTGGCTCCTTACCCTTCTCCAAAGGTTAGGGAGTGGGGCTGAAAGTTTCAAGTTTCTAATTATGGCTTGGTCTTTCTGGCAACCAACTTTCACCCTAAAGCCATCTAGGGGCCTGACAAGAGACCTCCCTCTTTGGAACAATAGGCACTTCTATCGCCCCTGTCACTCAAGGAATTACAAGGGTTTTAGGAGTTCTATGCCAGGAACTGGGAATGAAAACTAAATACATATATCTTATTATACTACAAAGGCTTATGAAAACGATTAACATTTTAAAGTGTATTTTGGAATAAATTGAAAAAGAAGTTTTTGTCTCCAAAAATTCAAATCGGAGAAACATGGAGAGACTCAGTTATTCCTGGTGAACTAGGAGGATTTTTTATTATAAATGAGTGT
>CAUYQG010205901.1:0-11361 GCA_963574415.1 Tarsius wallacei | reverse complement strand
CATCTGTTGATGTATTTAATTACATTTATGGTCTTGCAGATGGTGAACCAGGCCTGTATCCTGGGGATGAAGCCTACTTGGTCATGGTGGATGATTTCTGAGATGTGTTTTTGGATCTGATTTGCTAGAATCTTGTTGAGGATTTTTGCATCTATGTTCATAAGGGATATCAGCCTGTAGTTCTCTTTTTTTTGTTGTTGGATCTTTACCCGGTGTGGGTATCAGTGTGATGTTAGCTCATAAAATGATTTGGGGAGAATTCTATCTTCCTCTATTGCCTGGAATACTTTCAATAGGATTGGTATCAGCTCCTCCTTGTACATTTTGTAGAATTCTGCTGGAAAGCTATCCGGTACATTGCTTTTTTTGTAGGTAGTTTTCTTATGACAAAGTCAATTTCCTGGGTTGTTATTGGTCTATTTAGTGTCTCAAATGTCTTCTTGTTTCAACCTTGGGAGATTGTGTGATGTCAGAAAGTTCTCCATTTCATTTAGGAGATCAACTTTGTTTCCATACAGGTGTGCATAGTAATCTCTGATAATCTTCTGTATTTTAGGGGTCAGTAGTGATTTGTCTTTTTGTATTTCTGCTTGTGTTTATTTAGGCTTTTTCTCTCTTTTTCTTGGTCATTCTTGCTAGGGGTCCACCAATCTTGTTAATTCTTTTAAAGAACCAGCTTTTTGTTTTGTTGATGTTTTCTGTGAGAGTTTTGTCTTTTATGTCCCATATTTGGACTTTTACTTTGGTGATCTGGATTCTTCTGCTAAATTAGGGTTTTGGTGGTCTTGTCTTTCCAGCTCCCTTAGGTGATTTGTTAGGCTGTTAATGTGTGACCTTTCAATTTTCTTGATGTGTGTTCGTAGAGATATAAATTCTCCTCTTAAAACTGTTTTCATGGCATCCCAGAAGTTTTGGTAAGATATTTCTTCATTTTCATTTGTTTCCATGAGCCTTTTAATTTCTGTTTTGATTTCAGTCTTGGCCCAGTAGTTGTTCAGAATCATGCTGTTTAGTGTCCATATCTTTGTGGGCTTTGAGGAAGTTTTGTTGGTGGTGATATTTATTTTTATTCCACTGTGATCTGAGAAGGTCCATGGCAATATTTCAACCTTATGGAATTTGTTTATTTTTAATTTATGGTTAAACATATGATCCATCTGGGAGTACATTCTATGTGACAGTGAGTTGAATGTATATTCTATGGTTGTTGGGTGGAATATTCTGTAGGTATCTGTTAAGTCCATTTGGTTGAGCATCAAGTTGAGGTTCTGGATCTTTTTCTTGATTTTTTGCCTCAATGATCTATCTAGGGCTGTTAGCAGGGAATTCTAGTCCCCAGCTATAATAGTGTTAGAGTCAATATCTTTTTTTTGTTTGCTTAGTAGTTGCTTTATAAATGCTTGTGCTCCAGTGTTGGGGGCATATATGTTTAGGATGGATATTTCTTGTTGATGGATTGAACTTTTTATTATTAGGTAGTGTCCTTTTGTATCTTTTAAATTTTTTGATAGCTTAAAGGTTGTTTTGTCTGTTATTAAGATCATGACTCCTGCCTTCTTTTGTGATCCATTTGCCTGAAACCTTGTTTTCCATTCTCTAGCTTTGAGTCTGTGTGTGTTCCTTGTGGTGAGATGAGTTTCCTGGATGCAGCAAATAATTGGGTCATGGTTTCTTTTCCAGTTTGCCATTCTGTGTCTTTTCAGTGGTACATTTAGTCCATTCACATTCAGGCTGATTATTGAAATGTGATTGTTTATCCCTGTTATGAGGTTCTTATAAAGTTTTTTCTTTGCTTGTTTTCTTTTGGATTTGGGGTTGATGTATGTGTGTTTTTTCAAGTTTGCTATTGCAATGTATTCTCTGTTGATTCTGTGCTCTGTTGTTCTCTTGGGAAGTGTGTTGTCATTCTTTTTTTTTTTCTTTCTTTCTTCTGTGCTTAATACCTTTTTAAGCATCTCCTGTAGAGCTGGTCTAGAAGCTGCATAATCTCTTAGGGATTGGATGTCTGGGAAGGGTTTTAATTCTCCATCACTGACAAAGCTGAGCTTGGTTGGGTAGGAAATTCTTGGTTGAAATTGTTTATCTTTGAGAACTTTGAATATTGGACTCCAGTCCCTTCCTGCTTGTAGTGTTTCTGCCGATAGGTCTGCTGCTATTCTTATTGGTTTCCCCTGATAGGTCATCTGATCTCTCTTGCTGCTTTTAGGATTTTTTTTATGTGCCTACTTTGTGTAGGCAAATTTCTATGTGTCTAGGGGTTGGTCTTCTCATTTGATGTCTTGTGGGGGTTCTCTGTATATCTTGTGTTTGGCTGGCTGCATCTCTGGTGAGATGGGGACAAATTTTTTGGATAATCTCCTGGATACTTGCTCCAAAGTGTTCTCCATTTTACTTTCTTCTTCTGGAATACCAATCAGGCATAGGTTCAGCCTCTTGGTATAACTGCACATCTCTTGTAGGCTTTCTTCTTTCTTTCCGAGTTTTCTTTCTATGTTTTTTACAGATCTGGTTAATTTCATGTTTTGGTCTTCAAGTTCTGAGATTCTTTCTTCTGCTTAATTAATTCTGCTTTTCATGCTTGTCATCTTGTTATTTATTTCCTGGATGAAATTTTTTATGATCAAAATCTCTGTTACAAGCTCTTTCAGTGTTGCATCTTGTCTTTCTTGAGTCTTATTCACTCTTTCCATCCATTCTCTAATTCCTGTCATATTCTGGGCCAGTCATTGGTGACTTCCATTGTTTGGGCACTGAGGTCTGATTTTTCAGGAGTTTTCTCTTTTTACACTTGAAGTTGCCTATAGTCTTCCATTGGTTTTTCCTCATTTGTGACAGATCCCTTTCTTTTCTCTTTAGTTCCATTATTCAGTGGCATTGGGAGAGGTTTTCATGTCTGATATTTGCTCAGCCTTCTATTCTTCCCTGATCTGGGCTCTGGATTTGTAATATTTTGAAATGGAACTGTGGGTGGGAAGCTTTGCTGTCTTTTGTAGTTTTCAGAGTTGAATAAGGTAGAGGATGGGGAGTTAGGATTCAGAAACTACTTGCAAATCACAATGTTCACTGGTTGTGGTATGGGTTCCCTGAGACCCACTCCCCACCACCACTCTATGATGATGCAATGGGTATGTGTGTGTATCCCCTGAGTCCAAGATACAGCAACAGCAATGAGGAGAACAGAATAGAGTAGAATGAAATAAGATGAACAAAATTTTTTAAAAAGAAAAAAAAAAAACACAGAACAATGAAAGCAGATACCAAAGCAGAAAAACAATTGAACACACACACACACACACACACCAAAACAAACTGGAATAACAACTAAGCAAAACAAAGCTAAAGACAACAACAACAGAAAACTAGGAAAACCAAACACACACACACACACACACACACACACACACACACACACGCCCAGCACAAAATGATTAGAGAAGAAAAAGAGAAAGAACAGAAAAAAAAATCGGAATTCAGATTGCACCCTCACACATGTATTCACACATACATTAAACTTAAAAAAGAGAATAACTAATTAGCAAAAACAAACCAACAGCAATAAGAACAAAATGAAAGATGAACACTCAATCATTCACATACACACATAGAAAACAAAAATCAAAAGAAAGAGAAAAAGAAGGAAAAAAGATGGGGGATACAGATTAAACCCTCACATACACATTCATGCACAAAGGAAAAAATATTTAAAAATATGAAAAATGAACAAACAGGCAAACATTAAAAAAAATTTTTTTTAAATCCTGCCCTCTTGTGGTGGGTTCTGTAACTGTTCCTCTCAGCTGCCCCTTTGCTCTCTCCTTCAGATCTTCCACCTCTTTTACTCTCTCCCCAGTGTCTGGACCAGGGAAGGGGAAGGGGAAGTGGAGGTAGGTGGGGCTGCAGTCCTCCCTTCCCACTCTCCTATGGCAGGGACAGCCCCTCTGGTGGGGAGGTGTGGAATTATCTCTTCCCCAGGTACTCGCGGGGGGATGCCCCAGCCAGCCTTATCCTGGTGTGGAGTTCTCCCTTATTGCAGCTGCTGTCCAGGCTTCACCTGGGTTCATCCCTCTCAGTCGTGCCTCAGTTGTGTGGGTCTGATGTTCAGAGGATTGCTTGGGAGAAGGGGGGGGGGGGTCAGCTCCAGACTCACCACTGATTTTGTTGGAGTTCTTCCTCTTCCTTTTCTGGCCACACCCTTTATCCTGAGGCTGGATCGGGGTAGGGAGTGGGGCACCCAAGACTTAGCACTGATCAGTTTCCTCTGAAGTTTGTGCTTTCAGGATATTCCCTCTGGGTTACAATCAACCCCTGACTAGTTGATCCACCCATCACAGAGATCGGGTCTGTTGCTCTGTGGTGCGCAAATCAGAGCACTTTCCTGCCCCATTTTCAAGATGGTGGCAGGGTGCTTTTTTCATCTTCTCCAGTGGGTCTCTGCCTCTGGGATCCCTCTGCAGGCCTTGCTTCCAGTGTCCGGCCAGGTGTTTCAGTGGTGAGGCAGAGCCTGGAGCCGGCAGTCTCACCCCACCGCTTCTTCCCAGGAAGACTTTTTTCAGCTAAAAAAAATGATGTTCAGTTTTTGTGACCCAGGAAGCACTAGGGACCAGGTAGAGCAGCTGCAGCACTAGCTGCTTCACCAGGAGAGCCCTGGTCACTTGCTCATGGGCCCTCACTTAGTCTCTCCCAGGAAGGGTTTTGTTGATTTTTTTAAAAATGGTGCTCAGCTTCTGCCTCCTGGATAATCACTAGGGTCCAAGCCAAGCAGCCGCTTGCTCCCGACCCTTCACTGATTCAGCTACTCACGCTCACTCATTCACCAACACGCACACAAACTTGTCCATACACTCACTCACTCATACTGGGACTTGCATAGTCTGACTGGCTACTCTAGGTTGTTTATCTTAACAGCGGTACTAGAGTGCAGAGTTTGAGACTTGGATTTGTAAATGTTTTTCAATGTATGGGATTTGGAAAAGTAGCAGACATCTTATTTTCAAAACCTAAAGTTTTTCTCAGGACTGATGTCCAAATTGTAACTGCCACAGAGGAAAAAGGGAAGTTTTTCCTGCTTTAATTGTTAGTATCCCTGAGATGAAAATTTCATATTTTCCAACCTAATGCTTGTCAGTAAGTTCATCATAAATCCGACGTTCTCCATTTTCATGAAATAACCTTGTCTCGCATTGAATTTCCTTCTCCTTCCTTTCTTGGGCTTCTGCTCTTTGTCTTTCTTCAAGCCTTGTCTTGCTTCAATTGCCATATCAGTGTTTCTGATTTTTTTTTTTTTTGAGTCGGAGTCTCACTCTGTCACCCAGGCTGGAGGGCAGTGGCATGCTCACGGCCACCACAGCCTCGACCTTCTGGGCTTAAGCTATCCTTCCACCTTAGCCTTCCAAGTAGCTGGAACTATAGGCACGTGACACCACACCTGGCTAATTTTTTGATTTATTGTAGAGATGAGGTCTTGCCATGTTGCTCAGGGTGGTCTCGAATTCCTGAGCTTAGGCAATCCTCTCGCCTCCACCTATTGTTTCTGATTTTTAAGTTGAAAATGTCATCCTTCCAAAGGCTGCAGGATTCATACTCATTCTGATCTTCCAACTTCCTTGCTTTTTAAAAAATTATAAGTAACTTCTTGGTATCTACGAAGACTGTATTTTCCCTGCTGCATATTTTGCACACATTACACCATTCTATGACCCTTCAGTTGAGCAAAAATACTTGTTATTTGGAGAAAAAAAATCTCAGTAGTAATTCATTGCTTCTTGCCCCCATAGAAAGGTTTGGTGTGGAAGATGATATTTGCACTATAGCCCATTTTGAAACAATTAGTATTGCATTCTCCTCCTAATTCCACCCAGGTCACTGTGAGGCTACACCTTCCATAGCTACTGAGGAATGTGAGAATGTAATATTCATCATAGTCTGGACACGAAACATAGCCCTGCCCTATGTTGTGCACTCCAATTGACATCCCAAGAAATTTTGATTTGGTCCAGATATGAGCGTTGAATTGTATCTTCTTGTTATAACTCACAGCATAAAAGGCTGAAATGGATGGATGACGGAAAATCTGCTCAGCCATGAATGTTACACTATTTTTGGAAACCCAGGGAACTGGTCCTCTGTGCTCTCTTCAGTATCCCTTAGTAATGTCCAATGACAATGGAAAAATTTCACCCAAAATGGGGTCGTATGGCTTTTTGGCAGCTGATCCTTTTCCTCCTGCATGAGAGGCTGAGAGGTACCATTTCACAACATGAACCATTCGATCCCTGGGGTCATTTTGGTCTCTAATGCTCACAAACAGGTCTGCATGTGCAAAGAAGTCTGCGTATATTTCTAAAAGATCTTCTTTCAAGAATAAATATTGTAGGAACTACCTTAGTGAGATCTATCCCAAGCCTAACCTGTGACAGGAGGTGCATGATAATGCTCTTGCTCTCCTCTATCGACCTTACCTCTCTGTCATCATCTCTATCATCATGTGAGTCAAAAAGGTCAGCATCATTTGTTCCATTGGACATGGAAGAATTCAGAGATTCTGTAGTATTTGGCTGCTTTAGATTATTTCCCTAGCTGCTGTATGTCAAGACTGAGGCAGATTCAGACGAAACTATTAAGTGCTTTGGGGAGGAGCCATTTTGATAGAATTCATCAGCGTCATTGAATTCATTTTCACTGCTAAAATAAGAGAACTCTGGTACTGTATTTGGAGTCAAGTTGACATGGCCTGCAGACGTTAGACTGTTACTCGGTGGTGAATGGCCACTGACCGTATTATTTGAAGTTGGAGTCTGATGATATCCCAAAGTAGCCAATACAGGTATAACTGGTAATGAAGATGGATGCTACTCTGACTTACACAAGTGATACAGTTCTAAAGGTAAGACAGTCTGGGAAGGCATTGTGCTGATCACAAGTTCCAAAGGACTAGTTTGATATATTGCAGCTACAGGATTATTAGTATGTATAATTCCATCTGTGAGTTTCTCCGCATTACTCTGGTCTTTAGCAATTTAACGCATCACAATGTAGCCTTTGATTGTTTCTATCATGCTATTTGTTGTCTCTCTCTGAGAGTTTCAATTTTCTTTCTCTGTTCATCTTCTTTGCAGTTTTAGTTTGTCATCAAAAAGTTTTAATTGTCCTATCAAGATTTATAGGTAAGCATCAGCTTCTATAAGTTTCTTATCAAAGTCTTGAACAGTAGGAACAAATCCTGAATCTAAACTTTGAAGTAGGAGAGTATGTTGAAGAATTGTTTCTTCTAAGGCACGGATCCACTTCTCTTGCTCATCAACATCGCGAACCTGGAAATGGAAGGTTTTCTGATCAAAAGTTATTGTGAAGCTGCTGTCATCCGCATTGTCTATACCAATCACAACTCCTCTGAGTCTAATACATCCTCTGCTAGAGTCTGTCATCATTTTGTCCTTATACGTGTAGTAGGAAATCAGCCCTGCGTTGTAGTCCAGCACGAACCAATGGTCATGTTAGTCCATTTGCCTGCGGCCCTTCCATGATGGATGCCATCTTGGGACAGAATTTATTTATAAGAAATTGTAACCGGGCTCGGTGGCTCAGCCTGTAATCCCGTGCCTTTGGGAGGCTGAGGTGAGTGGATTGCCTGAGCCCGCGGGTTTGAGACCTGCCCGGGCAACTTGGAGAGACTTCATTTCTACAATAAATCAAAAATTAGCCGGGCATGGTAGCACGTGCCTGTAGTTCCAGCTACTTGGAAGGCTGAGGCGGAAGGATCGCCAGAGCCCAGCAGGTCGAGGCTGCGGTGGCCGGGAGCGGCCACTGCACTCCAGTCTGGGTGACAGAGTGAGACTCCAACTCCAAAAAAAAAAGAAAAAAAGAAAAAAAGAAATTGTGTATTTATTCTTACATGTTCAAATTTCAGTCACCTTTAAAGTACTCTCTGTTTCATGCAACACACCTATCAAGGCGCTTTTCCCACTGCTCCGAACAGTTTTCAAACTTGTCAATTTGGATGCCTTTTAGTGCTTCGGCCAGTTTTTGTTTGTTTGTTTGTTTGTTTGTTTGACCTCTTCCACATCAGCAAAATGTTTCCCTTTGAGAACTTTTTTCATCCTGTGAGTAGGGAGGGTGGGGCATGGGGATCATGCCATTTTTGGTCAAAAACTGCTGAAAACTCAGTGCAGTGTGGGCAGATGTGCTCATAAATCATCCATCATGAGATGGGCAAATGCGTTGAAAGAATCTCCAAAAAAAAAAAAAAAAATCCACTGATGCCAAATGAAGCCTCTCACAACAACACTAGTTGGTACACTGATGCCATTGAGTTTCTAGAACACTTACCTAGTGGGGGAAGCCTGTACTACTGGAAAACAGTGTGGTGATTTCTAAAAGATCTAAATATTGACCTACCATATGATCCAGCAATCCCCCTTCTGGGAATATATCCAGAGGAACTCAAATCATTCTGAAAAATAAATAAATAAATAAAAAGATACCTGCTCACACATGTTTATTGCAGCACTATTCACAATAGTAGAAACATGGAACAAACTCTGCTGCCTATCAATAGTGAACTCGATTTAAAAAATGTGGCATATATACACAATGGAATATTATGCAGCCACAAAAAGTACAAAATTATGGACTTTGCAGCATCTTGGATGTATTTAGAGTCATCATACTCAGTGACCTATCACAGAAACAAAGAACTGAGTACCACATGTTCTCACTTATAAGTGTACCCTGAACATTTATCGTAATTCTACACGAAAGAGATTGGCAGTAGTGGGTCACTGCCAGGAGAGGGAGGGGGGCATGCAACATTAATAAGGGTACCTGGTCCTAAACCAGGTGAAGTGAGGACTCATGGGAGGCCCAAACTTCACCTGTACAATGACTACTTATGTACCTAATCATGAATTGTACCTCGCATCTTTAAAATAAAAAAAAAAAGAATAGAAAATCTGGGGGGAGGTGAAGGTGAAGGAATGTATTTTACCAATTGGTTACTTCCTAGTCTCAATCTTAGAAACTCTTAGATGCATGGACCTTACATTTCTTTTGGCCACAGGTCACCTTAGAAGACTGATGAAAGCAATGACCACTCTCTGAAATTCACATTCACAAGAAATTAGATCTACAATTTCAGGGCCTTCAAAGACCAGCTGAATCCCAGCCATGATGAGCAGATAATTGTAGGGGATTTGATCACAGTGGTTACTTCCTAGTCTTAAGCAGAGATACTTTCCAATAATTACGGGGAGAATTTGAACATTGCAGGTTATTTCCTTGTCTCAAAAAATCATGGATAATTGTTGTGTCTGGAGTGAGAGGTGGAGGGATTTTTTCATGGCAGGTTTCTTTCTAGGCTCATTCACACTTCCTAGGCTTCCTGAATAATCCATGGGGATGTTATCACATTAGACAGCTACCTAAAATTTCCTGCTACTGTATCTCTTGGGCACGGGATGCATTGTTCTACACTGTCAAAAATAGTTGCAGGCTTCATGTCTGGCTATGACATTGGAAACAAAAACTGCTTATAATGGCTTCTACTTAGCTTTTAAGATTACAGCTGAGTTAACTCGTGGTTATTTTTGCCAAGAGTAGCAGATTAAGCTTGCCAACAAAGTACTATACTTGCCTTTCCCCACTTGGTATGGGTAGGTCCCTGAAAACCGTCTGGATAAGAGATTTTACAGTTGATACTCTTAAAACGTTATGGATAAAGTAGAATCAAGGTCCAATGGTCAAATCATCAGTCTATAAAAGCTTTTAAAAATGTCTCTTGGCTTTCACTAAAATAAAATATTAAAGACTGCACACCAAATAAAAAGAATGACAAGATTTCATATACTTTTAAAACTAGAAATGGTCATATATATGTAGTTCTGTACAACTTTCATCTACTATCCTTTAATCATTAGAGTATTTTCAGGAACACTTTCTTCCTGTTTTATCTTCATTAGTGCTGTTTATTTTAAAAGTAAAACTCTTGCAATAACTTAATTGTATAGAAGTGTTATAATGTAAAAAGCAAAAGTCTCAAATCTCACACCCCACTCAGAGATAACCACTATTAATAGAAAGACATTTGGACTTTCTGCTTTGGCTTTCTTGGGAGTCAGGGGTCATTTTTCAGGCTAATGGTTTTCACAGCTACTGTTATTTAGAGGCTGTTGGATTTTCAGTCCCCCATGAAGCTGGGGAGAATGAGATAGGAATAGTCTAAGTTAAAAAGCTATAAGCCAGCCGGGCTCGGTGGCTCAGCCTGTAATCCCGCGCCTTTGGGAGGCTGAGGTGAGTGCATTGCCTGAGCCCGCGGGTTCGAGACCCACCTGGGCAAGCAAGACCTCATCTCTACAATAAAATCAAAAAATCAGCTGGGCGTGGTAGCACACGCCTGTAGTTCCAGCTACTTGGAAGGCTGAGGCGGAAGGATCGCCGGAGCCCAGCAGGTCGAGCCTGCAGTGGCCAGGAGTGGCCACTGCACTCCAGTCTGGGCGACAGAGTGAGACTCCAACTCAAAAAAAAAAAAAAGTTATAAGCCCAGTTATAATTATCCTGAGCTTCAGCAGTTTTTGTTTTTATTTTTGTTTAATAAACATTCCTCAGATTTTTGCAAGCCTTAGGTTAATTTCCAGAGTTCTAAAAAAGCTGATTTTGATAATTTATTCCAGTGTTTTTGTTGCTTTTAAGGAGGAATAAGTTTATGGAGAGTCTCACTCTGCTATTCCAATTTTCCACCACTATTCGAGCCTTTTGTATGTCTCTCTTTTTGAAAAATACGTTTTCTGTCTGTCACCTTCTACCAAATTCTGGTCCCTCTGCTATGAAAAGGAAGAGAAGGATTGTGAAATTGAGTTATGAGAAAGCCATGGCTTTGGAGTGAGACTGACCCAGATGTGGATCCTATCTCCATCAATCACTAGAATTGTGGTCATGGGCTGGTAAGCAATCTTCTTGAACCTCCAGCTCCTCATCTGTAAATAGTAGTAATAATACTTGCCACATCCTGTGAAGATCAAAATATATCATGAAGGGAACGTTTTTGGTATAGAGCCTGGCAGATATCAAGTGTCTAACAAATTGTTTTTCTCTTAATTGCATGCATCTAGCATCTTTGGAGACTAAGTTGTAATTACATGTCAGTGTCAGCTTTCAACACCCAAACTTTTAATACCTCTTTCATAGGAATTTAGAGAATTACATATGATCTCTGCTTCTTAAATTACCTTAAAAATAATGGTTTGTTTTCATAGTAACTGAAGATTATCCTTATAAGAATTTTTCATACTTATACTATTACTAATTTATACTATGTGACATATTCATTATTATCAATTATTACTTTTTCATTAATTTCAACATACTATG
>CAUYQG010205900.1:0-22376 GCA_963574415.1 Tarsius wallacei | reverse complement strand
CTCCGTTGCCCAGACTGGAGTGCAGTGGCCCCTCCCGGCCACCGCAGCCTCGACCTGCTGGGCTCCGGCGATCCTTCCGCCTCAGTCTTCCAAGTAGCTGGAACTACAGGCGTGCGCTACCACGCCCGGCTAATTTTTTTTTTTTGATTTATTGTAGCGATGAGGTCTTGCCAAGTTGCCCAGGCGGGTCTCAAACCTGCGGGCTCAGGCAATCCACTCACCTCAGCCTCCCAAGGCACGGGATTACAGGCTGAGCCACCGAGTCCGGCTTGGTGCCAGTTTTTATTGGGCACCCTGCATGGACCCCAGAAGCGCTTTATGTACCTCGGCTCACTGACTCCTCACAATAGCTCCACTGAGTAGGTTTTATCATCCATGTTTCACAGAATGGGATTTTACTGTGGCTGGCACAGAGTGAGCACCCAGTGAGTGGTAGCTATTGTTTTTAATCATCATTATTACTGGAAACCAAAAACAAAATGTTAAGCCCCCTCAAATGACTGAACAGACCTCTTCTGAGCCAGAAGAAACCTGAAAAACGAAATTCCAGGTCACAGTGGGAAAGGAGTTCGGACATACCTCATTATACTCCCTCCCTGTGGAGTTTTAGGCACAGCATTCACATTAAAATATAAATCATAAGACTCACAAAACAGGCCGGGGGTGGTGGCTCACGCCAGTAATCCCAGCACTTTGGGAGGCTGAGGCAGAAGGATTGCTTGAGCCCGGGAGTTTGAGACCAGCCTGGGCAAGACCTATCTCTATAAAAAAAATTAAAAAGTTAGCTAGGTGTGTTGGTTCATGCCTATTGTCCCAGCTAATCATGAGGCTGAGGCAGTAGGATTGCCTGAGTCCAAGAAGTTGAAGCTGCGGTGAACCTTGAGCATGCCAATGCACTCCAGCCTGGGTGACAGAATAAGATCCTGACCAGAAGAAAAAAAAAAGTCTCACAAAAACAAACTCTGTGGCAATAAGATACCAAATTCCCATCTGGCTTTGGTATAGCATCCCATGACAGAGAGCAGGCCCTAAAGGAAACAGAAATATTATATCCCAAAGTATGTTTCTTTGGCATATTTCCCCAAAGTCATTTCTTTGGGAAACTTGCATCTGTGGCGAAACTCTTCTGAGACATACACCACCTCTCTGAAGGCTGCTGCTTAGAGGCTTTAGCTACTAACAAGACCTTGGCTCCACAAACCCCCCTCTTAACGCAAGCTTTTCTTTTACTGGTTTCAAATTCTTTAAACAGAGCTTAGCCCTTTCAATCAATTGCCTATCAGAACATTTTTGAATCCACCTATGACCTATAAGCCCTCACTTGGATAGGTCCACCTTTCTGGACCCAACCAACGTAAATCATGTTTTGAATTATGTCTTTTGGCGGTCACTTCTGTCTCCCTAAAAATGTATAAAACCAAGCTATAGTTCAACCGTCTTGAGCATGTTGAATAAAGTTTAGCCCAAAGCTGCCTATTTGCATATTTTGCATTCGAACTAGAGGTTTCTCTGCAACCTTTCACATGGTCAACCGTAACCTAGACTGTAACCTACTCTTGTGCTAATCATCCAGTTTCAGCCAATCAAAGGCAGCCAAATATTCAAACCGGGTTCAACTAAGGCCAAGTAGCTGTAACCACTTGGCTGTTTCTGTACCTCACATCCGTTTTCTCTACCTCGATTTCAATAAATCTTCCACCACATGGCTGCACTGGAGTCTTTCTTACCTACTCTGGTTCGGAAGACAATTTTTTCTTTGCTTAATTAAACTCTGTTCAATTTAATTTGTCTTAGGTTTTTTCTTTTAGCAGATGGTATCAGAAGTAGGCAGGAGGATCGTTTGCGCCTAGAGGTTTGAGACCAGCCTGGGCAACAGACCTTCTCCATACAAAAAAAAAAATAAAAAAATTAGCTGGGCATGGTGTCCTATGCACCTGTAGTCCCAGCTACTCAGGAGGCTGAGGTGGGAGAATCACCTGAGCCCAGGAGGTTGAGGTTGTGGTGAGCCATGATTGTGCCATTGCACTCCAGCCTGGGTGACAGGGCAATACCCGACTCAAAAAGGTTATCTTGTATGCTTTTATACATTATTAGCCCTATCTAGATGCTCTGTGAGTCAATTGATACTTTTAGGGTGTTATTAATGTCAAGAATTGCTTTAGTGTAATCTGGGTGTTTAATAATACTTTAGCTCTGAAAAGCTAAAAAGTTTAAAAAGTATGTGTGTGTGTGTGTGTGTGTGTGTGTGTGTGTGTGTTTTAACAGAAAATAGGTTATGATTGTCCCTGTGGTTGTTTAGACACTGCTTGTGTTCAGTTTCTGCAGCAGTTTTTTCCTGGAGGCTCAGGGTTCTGTCCTATCTCTGAGGCCCACTCTCGGGGAGCGGGGATGTACGGATGCTAGCCCACTGTGCAGAGATCCCCCACCCCCACCTTGTGCCTAACTGCCCAGCTGCCTCCGTTCCAGTAACATGGCTACTGCCTTTTGAGACTCAGTACTCTGGTTCAATTTTAAAAAGTGATCATTATTACAGCTAGCGTTGTGTGGGAGTCATTGCACGTCGGGTGCTTGCTTAAATGCGTTATATGTATCATCTCATTTAATCCTAATATGCCCAATGAGGGGGAGGTTTACAGATGAGAACATTGCAATGCAGACACATTAGCAAGTGGCAGAGCCAGGCCCACCCACATCATTGTATGGAGTCTCTGCCCCTCCCCAGACCCTCTAAGAGAGTTCTCTGCCACCCTCCTTCCCTTCATTGAGCCTGTGCTGCCTCTCAAGAATCCTAAAACTCTCAGGCTCCTGAGGATCGGTAATGCCTAGAATATTTTGTGAGATGTTAATTTCTTTTTTAAATTAAAAATTTTTTTAGAGATGGTCTTGCTTAGTTGCCCAGGCTGGAAAGCGGTGGCACAATCATGGCTCACCACAGCCTCAAACTCCTGGGCTCAAGTGACCCTCCTGCCTCAGCCTCTCGAGTAGCTGTGACTGAGCCACAATGCCAAGCTAATTTTTATTTTTGTAGAGACAGAGTCTTGTTATGTTGCCCAGGCTGGTCTCGAGCTCCTGTCCTCAAGTGATTCTCCTGCCTTTGTCTCCTAAAGTGCTGGGATTACAGGCATGAGCCACCATGCCTGGCCCCAGATGTTAATTTCTATTCTTTGTATGATATATACTGTGTTTACCCTCTCCAAGTTGATATTGTAAGATTATTTTACTTTTCAGAGTATATCCCCATCCTCTTTGTGGATCCTTACTCTAGAATCTGGGTTCCACATCCTGCATGGTTTTGCTGCTGTTCAGTTCAGGACTAGGATCCTACTGCAGACCCAGGTTCCTTCCAATAGTTCATGCTCCTCACCCAATGTCTGCCGGAGCCACCTGTCACTGTGCTCTGCTGATGTGACTTTCTTCCAGTTGCAGTCCTCAGGAACCCTCGGGGCCACATGACTGCCATACCCGAGGTCCGTTCCTGCATCCTCTGGATACCGGGTTTTATGAATTTGTCTAGATTTCTCACACCTTGCAGGTAGTTCCTACTGTCCAGCTCCTCCAGCACTTCACTTTTCTTTCATCTTCACCCCTGCCAATGATCACTTTACCCCCATGGCCCTGTATAGCATATTTTATTTCCCTTCAGTTAAATAATCAAAGACTAAAATGGCCAAGTTCTATGAAGAAATCAGTCTGACCTCTGGACTCAAAAACGCACTCTCCACAATGGTTTAAACAAATTATTAGCCCATTTTAGTTCAGTTCAATTCAATATATATTTATCAGAAAGAAACTTTTTCCAAGCCTTTAAGGAGCTTATAGTCATGTGGGGAGTTGGTAGTGGTGGTGATTGTCAAAACATGTGAAGGCCCAGCACTTTGGGAGGCTAAGGTGAGAGGATTGCTTGAGCTCAGGAGTTTGAGACCAGCGTGGGTAACATGATGAGACCTTGAATTTACAATATATTTTTAAAAAATTAGCCAGACATGTTGGTGTACATGTGTAGTCCCAACTACTTGGGAGGCTGAGGTGGAAGGATTACTTGAGCCCAGCTAGTCAAGGCTATGGTAGCTGTGAGCATGCCACTGCACTCCAACCTGGTGACAAAGTGAGACTTCAACTCAAAAAAAATAAAAAACAAACAATGAAAAAACATGTGAAGGGTTTGGGATTTTACCACTCATGAAAACTAACAAGTTAGTCTGCCATATTTTAATGGATGCTAGTATAGGACACGAGCATCTTGGTTCAGAGAAAAAGGTCTTTATCACTCATAGCATGACAGTATGAGCATAATCATATTTTCATCAGCTCCCCTTGTCTCTACGTCTCCCAGAGTTGATGTGGGTAGATCCAGTCCAATGCCTGGACACACTGTGGGCTGCATTGCAGGAAAGGAACTCTGAGCTCAGGAAACCTGACTCTTTCAGATGAGACTTTATAAAAGCTTGCCTAGAAAAATGTACTGTACAAAATGTGAGATGTTAACAGTGAAAACTGACTATAAGGTCCATGAGAGCTCTCTGCTATTTTCGCAACTTCTCTGTATATCTAAAACTATTATAAAAATAAATATTTGTTTTTTAAAAGAAAAAACTTATCTGGTCTATGTTCTAAAGGGAGATGCTATCTCTATCTTCCAACACTGTATGTTATACAAAAATCCTTGAAAAGAAAGGCTAGAAGCTGGGCTCAGTGGCTCAGCCTGTAATCCCGCGCCTTGGGAGGCTGAGGTGAGTGGATTGCCTGAGCCCACGGGTTCAAGACCCGCCTGGGCAACTTGGTGAGACCTCATCTCTACAATAATCAAAAAAATTAGCCGGGCGTGGTAGCGCGCGCCTGTAGTTCCAGCTACTTGGAAGGCTGAGGCGGAAGGATCGCCGGAGCCCAGCAGGTCGAGGCTGCAATGGCCGGGAGTGGTCACTGCACTCCAGTCTGGGCAACAGAGTGAGACTCCAACTCAAAAAAAAAAAAAAAAAAAGAAAAGAAAGGCTAGAACAAAGGCAGAAATGCAAGATATTCATGGAGTATCATCTCCCAATAATAGACACTCCTTGCCTCGTTTCTACACTGTCTTGCTGCCGGAGAATTTTCCCACAGATATGCCACTCCACCGGCCACTCTGATTAACCTGACAGAGGCAGGGACCAAAATCTGTTCAACTTGTCACATGCAGCATTTTTTTTTCCCTAATTTTTAAAAATGTTTTTATAGTCGGGGGGTGCATAGTACAGCTGTGGAAAGAATGTGTTTTTATGTTAAAGATGTGGGACACAAATCAGGTTGGGTACATAAGTGGTCTATGTACAGGTACATGCAGCATCTTATTAAGGCTACTATCAAGAGGAATTCAAGCGGCAGGAGGAAGCTATCCTGTGGCACTGACCTCAGGTTTGCACCCCTCCCCTCAAGAATCTCAGAATCAACTCACTGAACAAATCACCAGGGTCTAATCTAAGAAAAGCCTGGAGTGGGGGAAGGCATGTCTCCTTAAGTTTCTGTACTGACCTTTCCCCTTGGCCAAAGACATTGATGTAGGTATGACAGGACATATTAACAATTGCACCACCTCCTCTGCCTTGGCACATACGAATAAGTTCAAGCAATTCTATTATGTATAACACACCTGGCCAGGAAGTTGAGGCTAACTCAAATGCCTTCTTGGCCAAGGTGGTATCATCGATAGCTTCAGCTAAGTCAGGGACAAATTTTGTATTGCTTTTCTTTTTTTTCCCTTTTTTTCTTTTTGAGTCAGAGTCTCATTCTGTCGCCTAAGCTGGAGTGCAATGGCACCATCACGGCTCACTGCAGCCTCAACCTCCTGGGCTCAGGTGATCATTCTACCTCAGCCTCCTGAGTAGCTGGGACTACAGGTGCACACCACCATGACTGGCTAAATTTTTAATTTTGTGTAGTGATGAGGTCTCGCTATGTTGCTCAGGCTGGTCTTGAACTCCTGGGCTCAATCCTTCTGTCCCAGCCACCCAAAGTGTTGGGATTACAGGCATGAACCATTGTGCCTGGCTCATGTACTGCTTTTTTTTTTAATTGAATGACTTCCATTGTAGCAATAATTGGCCACTGACTGTGCATAAGTAATAAGTCAGTTATTTCTTTGAGGAGTTCCTCCAGGGTAATCACAGAAAGCTTCATTTTGGAGAAATCTCCAGTCATCTAAGAGCTATGTGATCTACTACTGGTGTACATGTGAAGGTCACTTATGATCACTCTCAAGGTACACGTCACTATGTTTTGGGGAGAAAGTCAAGATAATGCCTGGCTTCCATACAGTCTGGTTGGGGGTGCATAGTGCAGCTGTGGAAAGAACATGTTGTTTACAATTGTTGGGACTCCCCCTTAAATGGGACTCACACCATTCAGTGGACAAAGGTTGACAGTGCCACCTACATGGCCTCCCGGCCAGCTGTTAAACCTTAGAGTTCTCAGGTCACTTTGAATAATTGAATCTAGTCCTTGTTGATGGAGGAACTACCTGAGAGCAGTCATCCCAAACTCTCCTGTTTGTCCATGTCACTAGCCAGGTGACATTTATCCAACCCACAGAATGGTTGAACAACAGCTATAGGAATAGGGCTAAGGAAGACATCTGGAGGCATTGACAAGTGTTTTGTGGGGAGGTTCAGGGGCTGGAGCTCTCCCTTGCTGCTTCAGATAGACTTCTTAGGAAGGTCAAGGGGAATGATGAGCAAGCCATGATCACAGCCATCCAGTGGGGGATAGACCCAGTAGTATGTTAAATTTAAGGTACTTGCAACCCATTTAAGAGAATCACCCTAAAATGTTTTCCTTCCTGAAGAAGACTTCAAGGATGATATGATGATGATGATGATGATGATGATGATGATGGTGATTTTTGAGACAGAGTCTTGCTCTGTTGTCCAGGCTGATCTTGAACTCCTGGGCTCAAGTGATCCTCCCACCTTAGACTCTCAAAGTGCAGGGGTTACAGGCATGAGCCAGGGATGATTTTAAAAGACAAGGATCATGAAGCTCCCTCCCTCCCCTACACCTGCTGAGGTCTAAGGCGTTACTTCCCGGTGCTAGGTTGTTTTCCTGTCTCTGCCATGACAAGATCAGTGTGCCCCATTCCAGTAGCTGTCACTTCTCATTTCTGTCCAATCATTCCTTATTGGCACCCAGACGTTATATCTGGAAGAGTCATGCAAGACAGACAAGGGTGTTTTCATAAACTTACAGCAATTTATTATGGCTGCACAAGGGCCACTGTCGGGGAGAATTGGTGAGTAGTGTACTCAACCAAGTGGCCGTTATCCTTATGATATCTGTAGCTGTTGTTTGATGGGGGTGGGCCCTTCAGCCTATCCAGGACTAATTTTCGTACTAGCCATTATAAAGTGTGGGCCTGAGGCTGGTTGACAGAATGACAAGGAAGTGCTTCTGCCTGGAGGAGAGTTAGTAACGAGTATGGCTCCACTGGGAACCTTAGAGAGGACATGGCTTGCAACCTCCCCAATTCCTCCTCATTAACAGGCAGCCAAGCAGAGTGCCATTTACTGCTCAGCAGACCATGCAATGTAACCTACGAGTGATTCCCAGGGACTATACCATTTGGCTTACTGTCAATTCCCATGGACTGCCCTCAAATTCCATTAATTGGTCCTTGAGGTCCTTATCTTTTCTCTCACCAAATCTGTGTCTCTGACATATCTCACCCATGTCATCAACACTATCAAGAACTGGGAGGGGTCTAAGATTTTACTCTACAGACACAAGACACCTGGGTCAGAGACAAAGGACTTTTAATCATGGCACGGCAAGCAGCATGAGCACTAGCAGATTTGCCTCAGTTTCCCCTGCCCCCAATTCCCATAGTGGGGGCATGGATAGGGCCAGATAGATGCCTGGATACATAGAGTCATCACAGAAGAGCAACCCTGACCTTAGAGAATCCAAGTCTCTTATACTGTATAGTTTGTAAGTGTGGCTGTCCATTGCTCCAGAGGGAGGCAGTATCTCTATCCTCCAATGCTGTTTGCAATACAAATGTCCTTGAAAAGATGGTCTGCTATTGAGGGAAACTGCTAGGGGAGGGAGGGACATACCTCATCAACAAGGGGACCTGCATAATCAATGTTTGTGTACCTAACCCTGAATTGTACCCCACATCTTTATAATAAAAAAAAAGAAAAATGAAAAGACTGTCTGGAACAAAAGCCTTCAGTGTTTCTACTCACAAAACACACAGCAAGGACTGAGATGAAAATACTCAAAGGACTTTTTCTTTTCTTTTTTCTTTTTTTTAAGCTGGGAGTCTGACTCTTTTGCCCAGGCTGGACTGCAGTTGCACAATCATGGCTCACCATAGCCTCCAACTTCTGGGCTCAAGAAATCCTCCCACCTCAGACTCCTGAGTAGCTGAAATTGCAAACGTGCACCACCATGACTGACTAATTTTTTTTTTTTTTTTGTAGAGGCAAGGTCTTGCTATGCTGCCCGGGTTGGTCTCAAACTCCTGGGCTCAAGCAATCCTCCTGATTTGGCCTCCCAAAGTGCTGGCATTACAGGCATAAGCCACTGCACCTTCCTAGAGAGACCATTTCTAATTATTAAATACAGTACATCAGCTTTTTTCTTTTCTTTTTTTTTTTATTTTTTGAGTTGAAGTCTCACTCTGTCAACCCAGACTAGAGCGCAGTGGCTGCTCCCGGCCACCGCAGCCTCGACCTGCTGGGCTCCGGCGATCCTTCCGCCTCAGCCTTCCAAGTAGCTGGAACTACAGGCATGCGCTACCACACCCAGCTAGTTTTTTGATTTATTGTAGAGATGAGGTCTCATCAAGTTGCCCAGGCGGGTCTCGAACTCGTGGGCTCAGGCAATCCATTCACCTCAGCCTCCCAAGGTACGGGATTACAGGCTGAGCCAGTGAGCCCGGGCATCAGTTTTTTTCTAATCGAATTGGTACATGATAATTATTGAACACTAACGTCTTTTAGACTAGTGTAAATAAGATGAAAATGAAATAGATTTAGTCCGTAGGTAATCGCTTCTTAGTACAGCACAATAGTTCAAAATCTTATGTGTTACATAAACTTGGATTGAGAAAATTAGAAAGCAATAATAAAGGGAACAAAATCCTGAAATGGTGGGAATGCAGAACTAATTTTTATAAATGATCTATGTCTATGAACATTTGCTGTTCCTAAGAATATTTCATAACATTTCTAAGGAGATAATGACAAAGATGACAATTTCTATTAATCCAGGGACCAAGAATACAGAGAACAGAGGGAGGAACTGACAGGTTTAATTTCTCAGATAACGTCGTACCCCTTCCCTTCCCTACCTTCTGTCACAAAATGTTTGAAATCCAGCCTTTCATTTGGTTGTGAAATCTATTCAACTCCAGCCTTGCCATGAACGCTTACCATGTACAGCGTATATTCAAAACTCTCTGAGTAAAAGGTGGCCCTGGCATGGCTGATAAAATGTAACTCAAGTGAAATCAGCTAAATGCCATCAAAGTGCTATGAGAAATCAGAGTATAAAAGGAGTATGTCTCAGCGACAATGCTGCAGGAGGCTTTATTCTGCAGAGGACATGGGTCATGTCAAAACACAGATCCAGGACCAGACATCTTGGGTTCAGAATTCACATCTGCCACTTATTTACTGAGCCCACCACAGGTTGTATATGTGCATGCACCGGAATAGAAATATTTGCAAAGGATGTACCCAAGTGACTTTCCCTGAGTGGTGGAATAACAGGTGATGTTTATTTTCTACTTTTGGCTTGCCTATACTTTCCAATTATTAGACAATTAATAAGGGCCAGGTGCAGTGGCTCATACCTGTAATTCCAGAGCTTTGGGAGGCTGAGGTGGGAGGATAGTTTGCGGCCAGGAGCTATGACGACAACACTGCACCCCAGCCTGGGCCACAGAGCAAGATGTCCCTTAAAAAAACAAAAACAAAAACATTTAGTAAGTACCATTATAACAGAAATATATGAAAAACATGTTTTTAAAGCTATTACTCCTAAAATATTTAGCATTTATTGATATAAACATTTATATTTCTAGTCTTCTAAAGCAAGGACCATGATTTATAGAAATTTGTTATTATGTTGTTAGAAATTTATTATGAGGTTGAACCGGATGGTAGCTAGTGAGTGAGCCTAGCTGACATCTCAAAGTGGCAATATGTCTATTATTTATTTATTTGAATTGGGGTCTCACTCTGTTGCCCAGGTTGGAGTGCAGTGGCACAATCATGGCTCACCACAGTCTCAACCTCTTGGGCTCAGGTGATCCTTCCACCTTAGTTTCTCAAGCAGCTGGAACTACAGGCACATGTCACTATGCCTGGCTAATTTTTTTATTGTTATTTGTAGAGACAAGATCTCACTATGTTGCCTAGGCTGGTCTCAAACTCCTGGGCTCAAGCAATCTTCTCATCTCAGCCTCCCAAAGTGGTGGGATTACAGGTGTGAGCCACCCCATCTGACCTGACTATAATTTATTATGGGATTCCATTTTATTCTCATAACAATAAAGGTAGATATTATTGTCTCAATTCTTCAGATTTAAAAACTGAGAGTTTTATATACTGTGTTCTAATGAAGAGTTTGGGAATCTGTGAATATCATGAGTTTAGGACCAGGTTTCTCAGCGTCAGTACTCTTGGCATTTTGGATCGGATAATTCTGTTGGAAGGTTGTCCTGTGCATTGCATAGCAACCCTGACTGCTACCCCCCCACCCCAGATACCAGTAGCATCTCTACCAGCAGGTTGTGACAACCCAAAATGTCTTCAGACATTGCCAAATGTCTTCTGGTTGAGGATCATGGGTCTTGTATATTCTAGTTATTAACCCTGAACACTAAACTCTAAATATTCAAGCTACAAACCTCACACCATTTTCAACACTTCACATTCACAGGCCCTTAGTTCTTAAACTAAATTTTCAATAAATGTTGATGATGAAATCATAAATAATGAGGTAATGAACATTTATATACACATATATGTATTTTAGAGACAAAGTCTCACTCTGTTGCCCAAGGTGGACTGCAGTGGCACCATCATAGCTCACAGTGATCTTGAACTCTAGGGTTCAAGTGATCCTCCTGTGTCAGCCTCCTGAGTAGTTGGGACTACAGATGCACATCACTACATCCAGCTAATTTTTTTTTAAAGAGATGGGGTCTTGCTAAGTTACCCAGGCTGGTCTCGAACTCCTGGCCTTGATCTATCCTATCCTCCTGCCTTGGCCTCCCAAAGTTCTGGGATGAGTCACTATGGTCAAGGCTAATGGATATGTTTCGTGTATACATTTTTCTTTTGCACTATTTCCACTCTAATAAGGATCAAATTGAATGAACATTTTTTTTTTTTGAGTTAGAATCTCACTGCGCTGCCCAGACTGTAGTGCAGTGGCACACTCCCGGCCACCACAGCCTCAACTTGCTGGGCTCCGGCAATCCTCCCACCTCAGCCTTTCAAGCAGCCAGAACTACAGGCACGTGCCTCCACGCCTGGCTAATTTTTGATTTATTGTAGAGACGAGGTCTCACCAAGTTGTCCGGGTGGGTCTCGAACCCGTGGGCTCAGGCAATCCACTTGCCTCGGCCTCCCAAAGTGCTGGAATTACAGGCTGAGCCACTGAGCCCAGCCTGAATGACCATTTTTAAGGTTTCTCCTCCATACTGTCAAACGCTGACCAAAAAGCTGTACCAATTTATATTTCCACTAGCAATGTTGGAGTCTCTCTTATGGCACCCTCACCAGCATCAGTTCTTACATATATAATTCTATCTTTGCTAATGAGTTACTGTTTCTATTTACTATATTATTTAATTACATATATAAATATTTATATTGTTCTTATTTATATTTTTGAGTACTAATAAGAGTGGACATTTCCCCAAATGTTTTAGCCAGAGGCATATCTTCTTTTCTCAATTGTTGGTGCTTTTTACTCATTTGTTGGTTGGGGTCTTAATGTTGTTCTTATCAATATGTCCAAGCTCTTTTTATAATGTCACCTAGATGCTATATATTCTACCAAAAAAAAATAGTTCACATGAAACATTTGAGCTTAGCCTTTTATAAAGGTTTAGACGGATGGCAAAAGATTTACATCACAGCAATCGAAGCAATCTCAAGTGGAGTTCTAAACACCCCTCTTTCTCCAAGTCCTTTGTTATCTGTCTTTCCTGTCTTTCCTTCTCTTCCCTTTGCCTTCCTCCCACCTCCCCACCCCTCCAATTTCTATTCCCTTCCAATAGAGACCAGTTTTGTTATCTCTTTGGTGTTTTTGCTCCATTTACCCAAGTTCTCAGTTTATCTTTCAACCTACTAGTTTACCAGAGTATTTCCTTCCTTCCTTTCTTCTTTCCTTCCTTCCTTCCTTCCTACCTCCCTTCCTTCCTTCCTTCCTGCCTTTCCTGCCTTTCCTTCCTTTCTTTCCATAGGAATCTCATGCTTTCACCCAGGCTGGAGTGTAGTAGCATGCTCACAGCCACCCCAGTGTCGATCTGCTGGGTTCAAGTGATCCTTCCACTTCTGCCTTCCAAGTTGCTGGAACTACAGGTGTGCACCACCACGCCCAGCTAATTTTTTTATTTATTCTAGAGACAAAGTCTTGCCATGTTGCCCAGGCTGGTTTGGAACCCGTAAGCTCAGGCAATCCTCTTGCCTTGGCCTCCCAAAGTGCTGGGATTACAGGTATGAGCCACTGGGCCTGGCTTTATCAGGGTATTTTCTTTAAAAAGGACTCTTACAAGCCGGGCTCGGTGGCTCAGCCTGTTAATCCCGTGCCTTGGGAGGCTGAGGTGAGTGGATTGCTTGAGCCAGCGTGTTCGAGACCCGCCTGGGCAACTTGGTGAGACCTCATCTCTACAGTAAACAAAAAAATTAGCCGGGTGTGTTAGCACGCGCCTGTAGTTCCAGCTACTTGGAAGGCTGAGGCGGAAGGATCACCAGAGCCCAGCAGGTCGAGGCTGCGGTGGTCGGGAGCGGCCACTGCACTCCAGTCTGGGTGACAGAGTGAGACTCCAACTCAAAAAAAAAAAAAGGACTCTTACAACCAGGTGTGGTGGAGCATGCCTGTGGTTCCAGCTACCTGGAAGGCTGAGGTGGAAGGATTACCTGAGCCCAGCAGATCGAGGTTGCGTGCCACAGCACTCCAGCCAGGGTGACAAGAGTGAGATTCCGATTCAAAAAAAAAAAAAAGGACTCTTACTTCCCTTTACATTAACAACTCTCAAGATAACTTTAATATTGCATAAGAGTGAAAAAGAGTTATGACTCCTATTGTTCTATTTGTTTTAAATGCTTTCTCCACTTTGTTTAATTTAAAAATTGGACCAGGTTCAGTGGCCCACACCAGTAATCCTAGCACTTATGGAGGCCAAGGCGAGAGGATAGCTTGAACCTAGGAGTTTGAGACCAGCCTAGGCAAAACTTTGTCTCTACAAAAAATAATAAAAATTAGCCAGATATAATGGTGTGTGCCTGTAGACCCAGCTACATACGAGGCTGAGGCAGAAGGATCACCTGAGCCCAGGAGGTTGAGACTGTGGTGAACTGCAATCATGCCACTGGGTGACAGAGTGAGACCCTATCTCTACAAATAATAATAATTAAAAAAATGTTATTGCTGGTGTGATTTTGTTCAATGCAGTTGTCCTCTGAAACAGGGTCATTTATCTCTATCTGCCTTCTCTCCCACCTAAGTGCATGCCATCACCTCGTGGAAGATTCAGTGGACATGGACATGAGCCTCTTGAGGCCCCCAAACTATCTTTATAATTGTGAACCAAAGACCAACACAGATAATCACTTTAAGGTGGATAATGATGGAAATGAGCACAACTTATCTTTAAGAATGGTCCGCTTAGGGGCTGGTACAAAGGATGAATTGCATGTTGTTAAAGCAGAGGTGGCTGATTAAAGTAATGTTAGCAACTTGGAAAATGTCTGTATAGCAAACGGTTTTCCTTGGAGCTTTGAGTTAACATTGCCTGGGGCCCTTACATTTGAGTGTGGTGCAAGGCCTGTGCATATGAGTGGGAGGCACTTAGGGATGGTGGAGGAAGATGCAAAGTCAGAAAATGAAGGGGAGGGATATGTGAAAATCTAATATATAACTGAAAAGTGTCTGCCCCTGGAAGTGGCAGCAGTTTACAGAAAAAAAAAAATGAAACTTATTGCTCATGAAGATGTTGATGCTGCTGCTGACAAAGATGATTTTGATGAGGAGGAAATGGAAGAAAAAGCTCCAGTGAAGAAACATATATGAGATACTCCAGCCAAAAATGCACAAAAATCAAGCCAAAAAACCCTTAAAACTACTAATGTTAAGATCAAAAGGTCTAGATTCCTTCAAAAAACAGGAAAAAAAACCGTCTAAAACAGAATGAAATCATGTCCTTTGCTGCAACATGGATGGAGCTGGAGGCCATTATCCCAAGTGAACTAACTCAGAAACAGAAAACCAAATACTGCATGTTCTCATTTATATGTGAAAGCTAAACAATGGGTACTCATGGACATAAAGGACCTACTTCTGTAGAAGACATTAAAGCAAAAATGCAAGCAAGTATAGAAAAAGTTGGTTCTCTTCCCAAAGTGAAAGCGAAGAGTATCAATTATGTGAAGAATTGCTTCTGGGTGATTAGCTAGGAGACTATTCAAGATCTCTGGCAGTGGGGTAAGTCTCTCAGGAAAATAGTTTAAACAGTTTGTTAAAGTTTCCTGTTTTATTCCATTTCTGTAACAGTTGATATCTGACTGTCCTTTCTATAATGTGGAGTGAGAACTTCCCTACCGTGTTGCCAAGAATGTGTAGTGCAAAATGCCACTTCAGCTTTTAAGGTCTACCATCCTTTGCTTGGTTATAAGTATGCATGGCATGTTATGACAGGATACAGTAGTATGGTGGCCAGATAAGTGGAAATGGTGAGGAGCCAAAAATACATAAGTGAAATAAATTCAGAACTTGAATAAAGAAAAAAAATAAGTAAATAAAATAAACATTTTAATTTTTTGCTTTGAAAAAGTTGTAAGGCAAAAAAAAAAAATGTCTATGTATCATTTGAGTGCTTTAAACGTAGAAGGGGCTTCCACATGGATAGTATTTAGATAGCTGGAAATGAACAAAAAGGTGTGGCCTGCCCATTGCATACTTCAATAACTAGTGTGCTCCTACACACAGTACAGTGAAGAAAAGTGAGCTTCCTTTCTCTTTGTAAAAACACATTCTTTGACTATTACACACCACTAGAAAGTAATCCTGTCCTGCTTATATTAAACATGTTTGTAAGACTTTTTTTTGAGTTGGAGTCTCACTCTGTCACCCAGACTGGAGTGCAGTGACATGCTCCTGGCCACTGCAGCCTCGACCTGCTGGGCTCCGGCGATCCTTCCACCTCAGCCTTCCAAGTAGCTGGAACTACAGGCATGTGCTGCCATGCCCGTCTAATGTTTGTAAGATTTTTAAATGAGGTATTCTAGACCTCATGATAATTGGAGCTAATACTTATTTGAGCACTCTATTAAACTGCCTCCCAAAGATAACTTGGTCATTAAAGCACTGAAAAGTGGTATGAGGCCAGAAGTAGATGCACTTAAGTTTAGAAATTAAACATCCAAGATGCGCGGCACTATATAATAGCAAAGTCACAGAATCAACCTAAATGCCCATCCACGGTTGACTGGATAAAGAAAATATATATACAGCATGGAATACTACACAGCCATAAAAAGAATAAAATCATATCCTTTGCTGCAACATGGAGGGAGCTGGAGGCTATCATCCCAAGTGAACTAACTCAGAAACATAAAATCAAATACTGCATGTTCTCATTTATATGTGAAAGCTAAAAAATGGGTACCAGCCGGGCTCGGTGGCTCAGCCTGTAATCCTGCGCCTTTGGGAGGCTGAGGTGAGTGGATTGCCTGAGCCTGCGGGTTCGAGACCCGCCTGGGCAACTTGGCGAGACCTCATCTCTACAATAAATCAAAAAATTAGCCGGGCGTGGTAGCTTGTGCCTGTAGTTCCAGCTACTTGGAAGGCTGAGGCGGAAGGATCGCCGGAACCCAGCAGGTCGAGGCTGTGGTGGCCGGGAGTGGCCACTGCACTCCAGTCTGGGCGACAGAGTGAGACTCCAACTCAAAAAAAAAAAAAAAAAATGGGTACCCATGGACATAAAGATGGAAACAACCGACACTGGGGACACCAAAAGTGGGGAGGTGGTGAGGGCGACAAGGGTTCAAAAACTACCTGTGGGGTACAATGTTCACTGTTTGGAGAATGGGGACCCCAGAAGCCCAATCCCCACCAGTACATAATATGCCCAGTAACAAAAATGCACATGTACCCCTGAATCTAAACTTTAAATATTTAAATAATAATAAAAAAAGAAATCGAGGTTAGCAACCCATTGGCGAATGGAGATGTGCTAGTTGATAGATTGTCAGTTAATTCAATAGGTGGCCACCATGGTTCAAGAGCATAACTTTGGAATCAGCAGACCCCGGTTTGCTCTCAAGCTCTACAACACACTAGTAGCAAGGTCTCTGAAAAAACAAAACAAAACAAAACAAAAACACCAAAAAGTAAGGGCTTCCATCTTTTTAAAGACATCTTGCCATTGTCAGAAGCACATTTTTTGGTATATACAGGGTACCAACCACATTTTTTTGCCTCAGTTAAACAAAGCACAACATGACAATTAAAAAAAAAAATGAACCTGAGATGAAAAGTCTGCTTCAGGACCACACACAATCTCGAAGAAACCGAGAGATTTCAAATGCAGACCTTAAAATTGCAGGCTTAAAATTGAGGCTGTGATCACTACTAGGCTCATGTGTCTATTTACATTTTAATTAAACTGAAATAAATTTTAAAATTCAGTTCCCAAGTCACACCAGCCATTTCAAGTGCTCGATAGCCTCAGATTGCTAATGCATACTGTATGCACAGCACGATCTATTGGACAGCATGGATCTAATAACAACAACAAAAAATGCCTTTAGGCTCATTTTGTGATGACAGATAAAGCCTCCGAAATTCCTGACAAGTTTCTAAAACTGTGTTATAGAACTGGTTACTAGAATTTCCTGAACTTCATCCAAAACTGGTGAAAAACATCAGGTGGGGGATAGTTTGGTTGGCTGCTACTTTCTGTGTTCTAAGACATTCTTTGGTGAATTTCTGCAGGGACACACAGAGGATAGGTCAGAAAACCTGGGTCCGTGGATACGTAGAAGTATGGCGACCATTTACTAGGTGTTGCCCATGTGCCAGGCACTGTGCCAAACAAATCCTTCATTTAATCCTCACACTAGCTCTATAGGGTATATATTATTACTACCATTTTGCAGGTGAAGAAGCTGAAGTTTGGACGTGTAAGTTCACGCCGCTAGTAAGTAGGAGCCTGGATTTAACACCAGGCGTGTCAATTCCCTTGCACTAAACAACTCTGCCCTCTGCTTCCTCACTTTCCTCATCTTAAACCTAAAAGGACTAAATTAGAAAATATCCAAATTCTCGACCGTTTCCAAAACTCTGTGCTCTTAGAATCGTACCACCTATCTTCCCAGGTAATGAAACATGCAGGGTTTGGAGGAGCAGCTTGCGACCCGTTTTCCCAAAGAATATGCTTTCCCACGTCCCAGCCTGTGCGCTGAAACCTCCGGTTTCCCATTATATAATGTGCCTTCAAAGATTCACGACTAGTTCCTTTGGCCTGTAGCGATTCGCTCCATCAGGAAGTCCTAAGGAGAGCGAGCACGGCGCCTGGTGCCCGGCATATGCTCCATGGACATTTATGGAATTCAGCCGAGGTGGGCTGCGAGGAGAATGTGAATCAGCAGAAGTGAGCTACTGATACTACCCAGAACCCGGGGTTGACGCAGAACACCAGAGCGGAGAAGCCCGTGCAGGGGGCTGGAGACAAACTCCGATCCGCAGACGCCTGGAGTGGAATATCGACAGGCATGGTGGCGGTGACATTTACATGGAGCGGATGAGCCGCCACCGCGACGCAGGGAGAAGCGGGAAACCACACCCAGCCCGGAACAGCCCGGACGCCGGGTCTCCAGGACGCCCAGAGCCTCCCAGTCCCGCCCCCGTAGGAAGCCCGGCAGCGAGTGCGCCTGCGCAGTGGCGCGCGTGGGCGGAGCGCGCTGCGGTCAGCTGACTGCTCCGGCTGCACGTGACTCGCTCTGTGGGCGCTGGGGTCGAGGAAGCCTTGTGCCGCCAGAGCTTGGGTCAGGGAGGGATGGATCGCTGAGCCGTTAACGTCTGCCGGGCTGCCTGCCTCCGTATCTGTTACTGCTCCACATCGTCGTTGACACCTTCCTGGGTCAGTGTGCGACGGGTGTCCCGGATGGGGACTCTTGGCCAGGCCGAAGCTTGCGCTGTGGTCTGCGCCTGGGAGGGATGGGGGCGGGCGCGGGGGCCCAGGCCGTGGCGTTGGGGCTGGAGCTGGCTGGGTGGCTGTGTCTGTTGCTCTCTCGGCGCCGGTTCATCGCAGCCTTCGGCCTGGGTCCCGTCTCTAAGGATGAGGAAGGAGGGAAAAGAGAAAGAGACCCGGGGGTACTCAATGACAGAGGCAGGAAGGAGAGACGCAGCGGTCTGGGACCTTTTTTCTTGGGTGAGGGTCACAGCGAATCCACGCCACCTGATTGAGAGGGATGAAAGGTGGCAGAGTGGCCCAGGTGAGGCTCTGGAGTGGTGTGTGTGAGGTCACAGCTAGCGCAAGAGCCTTCACTGGGTATACGTGTTTGTGTTTGTCTAAGGGAATGGCAGTTTAAAGGGCCTGGGAGCTCCTCACTGCAGACAGGGTACCCTCACAAAGGACGCGGGATCCTTTTAGGAGTGGGAAAGCGCAGGACTCCAGAGAACTCAATATTTTTTTTATTAGAATGGGGGAAGGGTGGACAAGAAACAACAAGAATAAAACAACCCGAAAGGGAACTTGGGGTGAGAGTCACATAAGGCAAAATGAAATCACAAGAGAAACAGAGGAATAAGGGGGGAAAATAATATTCTTTTCAGAGGAAAAATCTAGTATGTTAGGGGAAAATCAAATGATTCACTGGGAGTGGGGGTGTAAGCAGTACAGCCTTAGGAATTCGCACCAATGTTGGGGAGAAAAGTTACACAAGACACACAATACTATGGCGTTGTGTATAATTATCAAAAAGAGTATGTGAAGTGCTTTGAAAGTGTGGTGCAAGGACAGATGTATAAACTGGCACTATGGGAAAACAACCTGGAGGAAAGAAAACTTTTAGTCTTGGCAAACCCTGGGATTTGAACAGGTTAAGATAATTTTAAGGAATAATTTTATAGACAGGGAAAGCCGCAAGATTTGAAAGATTGAAGATGAAGGGGAAAGTGCTTCTGGAGGAGTCAGGAGTTTAGATGCATAGTGGATTGCATTGTGGAAAAGTGGGAAATAAAATTGGGGTCAGGTAAGGAGGACTTTTGAATGATAATCATTTTTGTCCTTTTTGGGTTGGAGTCACTCCGTTGCCCAGACTGAAATGCAGTGGCACGCTCATGGCCACCCCAGCAGCGACCTGTTGTGCTCAGGTGATCCTTCTGCCTCAGCCTTCCAAGTAGCCGGAAACTACAGGCGTGCGTTACCACGCCCGGCTAATTTTTTAAAAAAAATTTATTGTAGAGACGAGGTATCGCCAAGTTGCCCGGTTGGTCTAGAACCCGAGGGGGCAGGCAATCCACTCGTCTCGGCCTCCCAGAGTGCTGGGATTACAGGCTGAGCCACTTAGCCCAACCGATATTCATTTACTTATTCACTCAAATGTGTATATTGAGTACATGCTATATACCAGGTACTGTGTTGATAGTAGGGTTCAGAAAACAGGTTGTCTGTGTCTTCACAGAGCTTACGTTACAGTTAAGTGGAGGAGATGGATTAATCCAAGTGTGAAATGGGCTTTGAAGGAATGACAGGTGTGAAAGAAAGAGTTTGCCACCAACATGGCATGGAAGATTCAGAGAAGGCATTGCCAAGGATAGGACTTTTGACCTGAGATCTTGAAAAGAGGCTGAAAAGGGAATGTGAGTAAAAAGAACGTTCAGACTGGCTCAAGCCCATAATTCCAGCACTTTGGGAGGCCAAGAGAAGGGGACTGCCTGAGTCCACGGGTTGGAGAACAGCCTGGGCAACTTTGTGAGACCTCATTTGTACAATAAATCAAAAAATTAGCCGGGTGTGGTAGCGTGTGCCTGAGTTCCGGGCTACTTGGAAGGCTGAGGTGGAAGGATCACCGGAGTCCAGCATGTTGATTCTGGGGTGACCATGAGCGTACTACTGCACTCCAGCCTGGGCGGCAGAGTGAGCTTCAACTCAAAAAAAAAAAATAATGTTCAGGCGGAAGGACCAGCATGCGCCACCGCCTTGAGATGTTAGGAGTAATAAAGCTTTTGAGAAGCTGTAGGAGGGCTAGCATGGCTGACACTGGGAGGGAGTGATACGGGAGAGAAAGAGGGGGAAAGCTGGGGTCAGGCCCAGCAGGGCATCTATCCTAAAAACAGAGAGAAGCCAGTGAAAATTATAGACAGTGGAGTGAGTCAGACTGCGGCTTTAGAAACGATAATTTTGTGGAGAATGTGGAGGGTGGCAAAAGTGAATGAGGGGTGACCAGCTCAGGGGGACATTGTTGTAATCCGCTAAAGGATTTGAAAGCTGGATACCCTCTTTCTGTACTGAGGACTTGAGAATGTTTAACTGCACTCACTTTCAGGGGCTTGAGAAGTTGAGGAAGGGAAAGAATGATTAGATTCTATTTACACCCTTCGCTGAGGGTACTTATAACTACCCCTGAAGCAGTCTGAAATCCATAGGGGAGACTGCTTTGCAGAAATTTGTTTTGGCCTTTCAAATTTATCCTTTGGTGGTGTCATCTGTTTTAGGATATCTTTTATTGAAATGTCATTAGTTACAGAGATGGATCAGTTCTTTTTCATGTTTAATTTGTTCTTGCAGATGGTTGAAAGACAATAGATGAAAATGCTACTCATTGTATAGATAGGAAGGAGCCTATCTAGACCCTTAGAACTACAACAGAGTTAAAGAGATTTGTCCAAATCTGGAGTAACTTCACAGTTTTCTGACTGCTGTATTATTCCTACTTTTACCTACACAGTATTTATCACAATCACATGTAGAGAAAAGGGTGAATTTTTTGAAGTGCATTGTAATCTTTGATTCAGCACTTTTGGTCAACTTTTTCTAGTAGGACAACTTCAAGGGATTTGGCATTGGTGGTCTGTGCTTTAGCAACTCCTTCTCTATAATCTTGGGTAAAGATATTCCATTTACTGTGCGGCTGGAGAAGGTAATGAGCAGCAAGGTGAACTGAAGTGCTCAGGTTGTCAATCACGGTTCTTTGGCAACAGGGGAGTCTCAAATTGTGCTGAAGACTGAGCCTCAGGGTTGTGTCTCAGAACTCCCGGATCTTTTTCTCTTTTGGTGTACCTTGCAGGGACTAGATAAAATCTAAAGAAACAGTACTCAGGATCTAACTAAATGCAGAGAGCTAGTTAGGTAGTGTAACTCAGCTTTTAAAACTGGGCAGGAAATACGCGTTTTTATTTTTTGATATATTAGTCTTAGACCCTCATGTACATTAGTTTTTACAACCTAAGAAGAAACTTTGGGGCTTTATGAATCTGATTCTATGATTATTTTCACAACTTATGGAATAATTCCATTGACCAAAGAGCAAAACTGGAATACCAAGATAAATCCTTGCAAAAGTGTCTCCTTGTAACCAGTCCCTAGGCAGTAAGTCTTCCTTTTGAATTTGATTCTGTTTAGGAATAACTACAATTTTGACTAAGTGCCTCTGACTTAAATTCTGCTCTTGTACATATTCTGATTTATCTGCGGGATACATTTTTTTTTCACTTTTTGGATGTGGAATTATCATTTTATTATAAATTCATGTTAGATTTCCATTTCATCAGTATTTTTAAGATATGGCAGAATCCATTAGCTCAGTACCCTTGGGAAGAGCTCAGGAAATGAACCAGGACAGTCTAAAATTTCCTATTGACATGAGTGATCCTTGGAACTAGAAAGTTCAAACTATATTCTTTTTTTTTTTTTTGAGTTGGCGTCTCACTCCGTCGCCCAGCCTGGAGTGCCGTGGCCGCTTCCGGCCACCACGGCCTCGACCTGCTGGGCTCTGGCGATCCTTCCGCCTCAGCCTTCCGAATAGCCGGAACTACAGGCGCATGCTACCACGCCCGGCTAATTTTTTTGATTTATTGTAGAGATGAGGTTTCGCCTGCCCAGGCGGGTCTCGAACCCGCGGGCTCAGGCAATCCACTCACCTCAGCCTCCCAAGGCGCGGGAT
>CAUYQG010205898.1:0-21590 GCA_963574415.1 Tarsius wallacei | reverse complement strand
AGGCTGGAGTGCAGTAGCATGGTCACAGCCACTGCAGCCTCGACCTGCTGGGTTCAGGTGATCCTTCTGTCTCAGCCTTCCAAGTAGCTGGGACTACAGGCGCACGTCACCACACCTGGTTTATTTTTTGATTTATTGTAGAGATGAGTTCTCACCAAGTTGCCCAGGCTGGTCTCGAACCCCTGAGCTCAGGCAGTCCTCTCGCCTCAGCCTCCCAAAGGGCTGGGATGACAGGCTTGCGCCATCGCGCCCAGTTCTCCCTCCCTTTGATAAAACACATTTTGCATAGCTCCCCTTAAAACACCAATGCAGGTTCCATTTCAAACACTCCTTGCTGTCCAGAATGTCTGACATTTGAGTGCATTTTTTTCATTGAGAACTTTCTGGCCTTTAAAATGGCAAACACTACTATTCGAACAGCGCCATGCACAGGAGAGGCACCCACATCGCTGCTGCTGCGCTTTTCAAAAGGATCTCTGAGGTTGGCATCTCCCAGGGCTGAAAAAAGACAAGGAAATGGCCAAAAATGTCTCCCTGAAAATTCAGAGATGGTGCACAGAGGTGAAGGAAGGGAAATTAAATGGTCGCCCCCTTGAAAGCAGAGAAAGAGTATATGAGACGGGGGTTCGGGGTGGGGGGGAATCACCAGCCACTCTGCATAAGTGTGAAGAATCCCTTTAAGGAAGATGCCAAGCTCAAAAGAAATCCAAGCAAAAAATGAACTGGGTGGGGGAGGGGGAAGTCTAGCCCAGGCGTCAGAAAGCCATGCAGCTTAAATAACCAGCATCGCCGCCCATCCCCTCGACTAAGTCAAAAACCTCGAACAAAGAAACAAGGCAGAGCCAGACGAGGAACCGATGGCATGAGAAAAACTGCGAAATACCTGTGGCACATCTGCACTGGGTGCTTTATTAAGCGTCTCCACTTTTTCTAAATCTGCCTCTAACTCTGTCTGGCAGAGGTCGAGGTCTTTGTTTAGGTTAGTCTGGTTCAAGAAAGAAAAGATGGGAAAGAATGTTTTAGTTTAGAGGAAAGGGAGAAAGAATGGAAGGTTAAGTTTGAAAAATGAAAAAAATCTATATTTTTTAGTGTTAGACTTTCAGAAGGCCGAGACGGCATGACTACAGCCAAGAGCTCACCAGAAATTAGTTAAAGACATGAAAACAGAGAATGCAACATCAGGCATATAAAATAAAAAGTCCTGAGGTAATCAGAGCTTCAAAAATCTATTCTACTTGCTAAAGAGAACTACAAATACCACAAAAACCTACCTTTAAGGAAATACCTATTTCCTCTCTTTTCAGAGTATGGTGTCTGTGACAAATACTTTATGTCGGAAAAATAAGTAATTGCTCGAACAACCTCTAAACATTAGTATATGTCTTAGAGACTTTGTGAAATCGTTTTTTTTTAAATCACCAAGCCAAAGCAAAAAAGGTTGTCACCAAGTTAAAAAGAAAAAAACAAAACAAAACAAAACAAAGTGATTTCAGAAAACAAAACAAAACAAACCCACAACACACTCACGCTAACCGAGGCTAGAGCGCACACACACAGTCCGACGGAGGAGGCACAGCGGAATTACCTTTCTATCCTCTCTAGGAAGGATAGAGCAGTCTCCAGGAGTATAATCCCATATCTTTTTGGGAGGCTGACGGGAAGCAGAGGAGGAAATGAAGAAATGAGCATAAAGACATAAGACAAACATGGAGACTGGCTCAAACAAGAAGGGGCACATTAGGAGAACCATATCAACACAGAAAGGTGGACTCAAGAGCGAAGGGGGTGGGTTCTGCCTGCGGTCTCGGACACGAGGCTGCCTGACCCGAGGAGGAGCCTGGGGGAGCTGGGAGCCGGGACCATTACCTAGGAGGTCTATTTCTATGTCTATGTCTCAAAAACAACTCATCCTTGGACTCGAAATACTGAAAACTTAAAAAAAAGAAAAGAAGGGAAAAAAAGGGGGGAAAAAAGCATCAACATGGATTTGAACAAAAACAGAAACTTTAAAATTCCTCACTGTTCTTTTAATGAGATTGACACGGAAGAGTCTACATTTTTGAGGCAGTCTTCCTCTGCTGTAAAGATGTATTATGTATTAACAAATGTGCGGGGCTGGACAGGAAGCTAAGCTAAACGTGCTTTGTGTGGTTTTTGGCGATGGAATCTGTGTACAAAAAGGGGTCTTAAATAGGGCACCCGGCAATCTCACCCCAGCAATTTTGAAATCTCCTTTTCCAGTTTAATTAGACATTGATAATAACTCCTGGCGGTAGACAAACACTTTCCATCCCCCTTAGAGAACAAAGTTTAAACTCAGAATTTAAATGGGAAGCTGAGAGGTGATTTTCATTTTCTTTTTTAGTCCTTCATGTCACCATGAGAGCTGTATTCCTAAAATGGAAATCTGTCAGGAGATCATTGTAAGTGTAACGAGGGAGGATAGGACATTCAGAAGGTCCAGGTCACTTCTAACCCTAGAATCCCTCTCCCACTGAGCGGAGCGTCTCATTCTGCCTGCTCAGACTTGAACTTTCTTATAGAACGACTTCTGAGGACATGCGACATGGGCGATCATTCACAGCTCCGATTTTTTTTTTTTTTTTTTGAGTCCAAGTCTCACTCTGTTGCCCAAGCTGGAGTGCAGTGGCACACTCACGGCCACCACCGCCTCGACCTGCTGGGCTCAGGCCATCCTTCCTCCCCAGTCTTCCGAGTAGCTGGAACCACAGGTGTGTACCACTACGCCCGACTAAATTTTTGATTTATCGTAGAGATGAGGTCTTGCCAAGTTGCCCAGGCTTGTCTAGAACCCCTGGGCTCAGGCAATCCTCTCGCCTCAGCCTCCCAAAGTGCTGAGATTACAGGCATGAGCCACCACGCCCGGCAGCTCTGAAAACTTTCTACAGCTTTCATTATAACCAACTCTGTGGAAGCATTCAAATTAGGCTGTGTGAAATTTTGCCTTGAGTTTATGGATAGAAATCAGGTCAATTTCTGCAGAAATTAGACAAAAGAAGAGAAGAAAGAGCTGATACCCAGGCTCTTTGTAACGAATCTGCAAATAAAAAGTAATCTGATTCCAAGTGCGTTCACCACTGACACTAACAGGTCAGCCATGTCTTCTCTGTTCACATACATTCTGCATTGTGTAAAATAGGTAATATTTGCAATTACCATTCACCTTTAACACTTAATTCACTTGGAACGCTCTGAGGAAGTAGACTTTTTAAGTCACTTATGGGACCCCTACCCATTTCTTTCTTTATTGTAAAAACAGGACAGTGTTTACAAATTAAGTTGGTTTTAAAGAACTCTTTCCAAAATGGTCACTGGAGTCTTGAACTATTTGCCGGCCTGTGACGTGTTAGAGCTCAAAAGGTATTATAGTCAGGATCTTGCTGACATTTCAGTTGATTTTGGGTGGCTTTAAGTGAAGAGTCTGAGGAGAAAGGAGTTCAGGGTCAATGTCTAGTCTCTGAGTTCTGGTCGACTTTACTCGGAGGAAGTGGTCCTCAGTTGGTGTGAGAGGGAAAAAAAAGTAGAAATGTGAATCCACACCATCTGGCGGGAGTTTTCACTTCACTCTGCTTCTAAACGGCTGACAAATGTCTCAAAACGTCTTCCATGGCTTACGCCACTTTTGTTTATGTCTCTTACTCTTTTGTGTCAGGGATAGGAAGAGAAGTTAAAAAATTCTTCCCCAAGTCCTGTTGGCCCAGGTAGATAAGAAGCCCACCCTTAGGATGCCTCAGACTGTAACAAAGAGTTATCTCAGCGCTGGTCCTCAGAATATGGACACTGACTAAGTTATTTTGGCAAATCTTCGAAAGTATTATCTTTTAAAGGAAGGCCTCCACAAAAGGGAGTAGACCCATTAGCGGGATTCTGGAGTTTGTGCAAGGAATGCACAGAGGAAATGACATTTTGGAAAAGCATCTCGAAGTCTTTAAATAATGAAGGGCCAGTTAGAGCAATGGAGTAGAGATACAAGTGATAGAAAGGCTCTCATATAAACAGACTGTGTTCTTAACCTCTGTCTTAAGTAGTTGAAAACTCAGACCGGAGTTTTCAGCAGAAACAGCGTTAATTTACTAAGCTATTCACAGAGCCTATTTAATGTATGCTGGAACTGGAATACTATCTGTTGTCAAGAAAATTATTTGCGATGATAATTTGGTCAAATGGACCAAACATTTAATTAGGAAAAAAATTTTCATAATTTTTCCTAAACACTAATTATTTCAGATAAAACTAGTTTAGTTATTTAGCAGATGAGGTGGCCAAAAATTTTTGGATTCTAAAAGGGACTTTAAAGATCCATGGCATGGATTTTTTTTTTTTTTTTTTTTTTTTTTGAGTCAATGTCTCACTCTGTTGCCTTGGCTGGAGAGCTGTGGCATGCTCATGGCCACCGCAGCCTTGACCTGCTGGACTCAGGCAATCCTTCCGCCTCAGCCTCCCAAATAGCTGGAATACAGACACACACCACCATGCCTGGCTTATTTTTTGATTGATTGCAGAGACAAGGTCTCGCCAAGTTGCCCAGGCTGGTCTCAAACCCCTGGACTCAGGCAATCCTCCCACCTCAGCCTCCCAAGGTGCTGGGATTATAGGCATGAGCCATGGGGCCTGGCGGCATGAAATCTTTATTAAACATAATTAAAACTAATAGCTTTTGCTTTTCTTGATGAAACTATGGCATTATTGCTACAATAATGGTCTTTTTTAGGGGAGAGGAGAACTAATAAAGCAAAAGCTTTTTTTGTGTGGGATAACTGAGCAGGTTTTAAGAAAAAGAAGAAAAGGAAAAGGGTGAGGATACTGACAAATATCTGCAATGTGAAAAAGGTAGACTTAATTGATGTCGGAATGATGAACAGCAGAGAAAAAAAGGAGAGAAAGAATAAATGAGGTGTGCACCAATGTTTGGGGGGGAAGGGAGGAGGGTGCAGGCTTTGGGTTAGACGCGTCCCTCTCCACCGGTCACTAGGTGGCGCTGTTCATCCAGGACAGCTCAGCAGCTATCGGGAGACCGTGTCTAGGAGGGACCAGAAAAGAGCAACAAGCAGGCTGTTTGCAAGTCTGGTGCTCCTAACTCAGAAGATGCCTGCACTTTCAAAGCTCGGCACTGCTAAATCAAACGAGCCATTCCAGAGCACCCGCTTAATTTCTCCTTGTCTTCGTCTTAATGAAAAAATGCATCGTGGAATTTAACATTTTACTGAACTATAAAATTAACGCCTGCCTTCAAATAAAACTATCATCCCAGACCACAGTAATTCAAAAGCTGGATTCAGTGCTCAAGGTCTCATACCGTCATCTAATAAAATGTTTTTATACACTCAACTCCTCCTGTAAATTCCTTTTTGCAGCCGTAATAATTGAGATGAGAGTTCTGCAGTCGGTTTCCATTCCTCTCGAGGGAAAGGGTGGGCTCAATTCTCCCTTCCATCTGATGTTCTTCTGGGTGCAGGGCTAGCAAAATCCTCCTTAAAGTGCCCGGGGTCAATTTGTACCAAGGCCAAGTCAGAGATGTCATGGGGAAGCTCAGGCTGAACCCTAAAAATGCTAGAATTCCTAACTCAGTGTTAGGAAATGCTACCCTGACTCATAAAAATAATTCCCTGAAAGTCACCTATAATGGGGCTGCCTTTGTGGGTCACATCTGCCCAAAGAGGCCTGCTCTGGCACTGCCCTTCTCTTTAAAGCGTGTGTGTTTTTATTGATTTATTTTTTGGGTTGGAGTCTCACTCTGTCACCCAGGCTGGAGTGCCTTGGCACACTCATGGCTACTCCAGCGTCAACCTGCTGGGCTCCAGTGATCCTTCCGCCTCAGCCTTCCAAGTAGCTGGAACTACAGACGTGCACTACCACGCCCGGCTAGTTTTGTTTCTTGTTTTGGGGTTTTTTTTTATTGTAGAGACAAGGTCTCACTAAGTTGCCTGGGCTGGTCTCAAACCCGTGGGCTCAGGCAATCCACTCGCCTCAGCCTCCCAAAGTGCTGGGATTACAGGCTGAGCCACTGAGCCCGGCCATATGTGTGCTTTGAAAAACACTATTGACAGCAGTGTCAATGCTGGCCTTCTCGGTATGCTGTGCATTTTCCTGCTTGCTTTCCGTATGTCATAAAGACTTTGGTCAAGGAAGTGAATCAATGGTCGAAATAACGCCATCCACAAGGCATGTGACATCTGCTCTCAGTGGCAGGAGTGGCCAAGACAAGCGGTGAATATTTGTATCTCTCTGGGATATTCCGGTAAGATATACTTCCAGAGCTCGCTGTCCTTCCTCGGGGAAGTAAGGCCAAGGAAGTCTCACAGGCTGGAGTGAGGAAAGACAATCCCTCTACAGACACCCAACATGACTGCGCCCCACTTCCTGACTCCTTACAAATAGATCTGATTCTCAAGCAGTAACAATGCACCAACAGCATGATCTTAAAAGGCGTACAACCACTGAAGCTATTAAACTTACCGGTTTCCCAAACTCCAATTCCGAAAAGAATTTATACCAAGGTTCATTCTTTAAATCTATCTCTTCTGGGCTTATATCCCGACTCTATAGGGGTTGGTGACAGGGAAATGGAAGAAAGAGAAGGATAACATTATGCAAAGATTACATAGGAACAGGCCAGTAGAGATGCAGTGGTTTCCAGGTACACCCAGCAACTGCCTTCAAGTGCAGCAATCACCTGTTTTTACTGATGCCCGCAAAAACAGGAGGGAGAGGATGGGTTTATATAAAAAACAGGGAAACGGAGGCAGGGAACAGTGAGTCAGTTTTAGCTCTAATGCAGAGGCAAACAGACTACAGATGGAAAACTTGGCTGCCCACACAACAAATCTGAATATGGGCGTAACATTCCACAATCATTTTCAGTATTGTAGAAGAAAAGAAAGCCTTTATTTCCTCTTTATAAAAATGTCTTTGGGGACAAAGGGCTATTAGTTACACGCAGATCACCTGGTGAGTGCACCAAACATTAAGCCATCTACGCCAGTTGAGCAGAGCAAACGACTTTTATGGGCGAGCACGGTTTTAGTATTTATTTGCAAGGCTGCCTTACGGTTTTCCAAATAAACGCAAAATACTGACACTTTATAGAAGCCAATTGGTTAATACTGCATCTTTAATGGCACGTGAATAGGTGAGAAACCATGTCCCGTACACAGTAAAGCGAAGATGATATAAGTAAAAACAGAGGACACGGCGAAAAAACATCTTAAACAAGCGTCCAGGGGATGAATACAGACAGAATATACTTTGTGTTTCTAACAAATAGATGTTAAAGAACAGGACAAAATAAGGGAAAAGCTAGACAAGACAGATAACAGAACAAAGGGAAAAAAACTTCTGGGTTATGTTACAAAAATCAGTTAGATTTCTCACTTTACATCACACTAAGCGGTATCGCATAGACTGAAAATTTGATTTCATGGGATTAGGTATTTAATTAGATATGTAGAAAGTTCTAGTACTATACTCTGTGGAGTAACATGTGTTTCTGGAAATAATTCGTTGGAAAATGAATGTCTGGAAAGTAAATCAGGTTTTCCCTTCAATAAACCAGATATACATTCACATCAGATAAAAGTGTTTGAGGTTCATGGCTTAATTAAATTCATGATGTAAATATGTTTCAAAAAACTTTGACAATCACAAAAGAGTTAGGGCGATTTTCTACAACAATCAGGAATAGAAAATGTACATACTTTCTACTGAGACTGAAAACATCGCACAAGAAACTTCACGACTTCCCGGCTAGGACACCTGAGGAAGGGGGTGGCCATGTCAGGTGTGCAGGTCTTTAAGGCTACTACTTGATAAAGCAGTTCTTCCTGAAAGCACACAGCTATTCTGCAGCTGGTAGAAATGGCCACAAACTTTCTTAGTGACCTTTACCAAGCCCTTCTTCTACGATCCTTAGAAGAATCTTTACCATCTTCCTCTACCGCTACAGGCAGAGGAAGACACAGATGGATGGCAGAGAACCTTTCTTTAACCGAAATTCAACTAAGCTGAAATCAGGGGGAAATACATACTGAAACACCAGGTCTGTCCACCTACATCCAGATAAAACCTCCTTCAATTGTTTTGGGGGGACCAAGGGCTTACACCTTGAAGGACAAGGCGTGATCTCACTGCAGGAAACGGATTCTGTATTTATTCAGGGAAAGGAGGCACAATACCCACGAGGACACGACTATTCAGGAGTGACAGTTTAGACACTGGGACTTTCTTTTTAAATTGTAATATTTGGGCAAACACGTATAAAGTTCTGGTACCATACATACTCTGTGGAATACTCTTACAACCTATTTCATGGGGCTTCTTGAAACCGCTTTCATGTTTGTTATTTTTACAAAGAATATTTATAAACTGCTCTCTGGGAATAGGTTCGCCTTTTTTATTTTTATTTTTTAAATAAAGTGTACCAACTTTTTTTGGAAACTGCCTGAAAGTTTGGGTACTTGAGGTCCTGAAAGAATTAACCCATTCTATCCCTGAAGGTTGCCTATAGATTATGGAGGGTGATGCTGTGTCAAGAACAGTAATCAGATGGTATTCCAAACAGCTTGGGCCCAGGGCAGCCAGCCTCTGCCCCTTGAGCCACCCAGAGATAAAGGTGAAAGGGTGATATCACACAACCCTCACATCTGCATGTGGTTCTGCCATGCATAACCCAGTCGTAGATTCAGTGATGGAACAGATTGGTAGAAAACATTCTTCCGGAATCAGAGAAGAAACTCTGTCCCAGCTGGCAGGGCAAATCCCAGAATGCCAGGCGAAGTTCTCCTGGCTCAGAAAAACCCTCAGAAAGGGCAGCTAACATGCCCAGAAAATGCAGGCTTCTCCTCAAAGCCAGTCTTGCTTCTTGAATGGGAGTCACAGACCAGCTTCAAACTTCAATTAAATAAATCACCCGCGTGTGCTATGATGTCTGTGTGGCAATTATTTATTTACTTAGAAACAGGGTCTGGCTCTGTTGCCCAGGCTGGAGTGCAGTGGGGTGACCATAGCTCACTGCAGCCTCCAACTCTTGGGCTCAAGCGGTCCTCCCGCCTCAACCTCCTGAGTAGCTGGGATGACAGGTACATGCTACCATGCTCAGCTAATTTAAAAAAATTTTTTTGTAGAGACAAAGTCTGGTCTTGAACTCCTGGCCTCCAGTGATCCTCCCGCTTTGGCCTCCCAAAGTACTGGGATTACAGGCGTGAGTCACCATGCCTGGTCTGTGTAGCACATTATAATGTTCATAGTTCTTGCATCCATATTATCATACTTGACCTGCCCACTCAGTACTTCAATAAGGCTGGCAGGCCAGGTGATATTTCTATTTACAGATGAAAACACCAAGGTTCAGAAAGGTTAAGTGACTTGCCCCAAGACATAAGGCAGAGTCAGAACTGGAACCCAGAACTCAGATCTTCCCACTCCTACTCCAGTGCTCTTCCCATTACGATGTTCCACTTCTTATACTTGAAATGACAGGGGTGAGACCCACTAAGTTTGCAGTTGACACCGCGATAGAGCAGGGCGAGGTCGCCAACTTGAAATGTCAGGGAAAGAACTCAAAGTGACGGAGAAGTGGAAGAAACCAAGCTGGGTCAATCCCTGATTTGCACCTCCAAATGTGTATCATGTTGGTATTACCATTTAGTATGTGGCCTTCCCACTGCTGGCCTTTGGGAGCGGAGACCTCAATGTCTGACCCAGGGCTTGGTGCACAAAAGTTATCCTCTACAGATATTTGTTGAATTGAGCTGAAATTCTGGAAGGGACCTCAGAGGAAAGGATAAAGGAACAAAGTCTGAAAAGGGCCCTTCGTAACAAAGCAGGAACTGACCAACAGATCTCTGATTCCAAGGCCACAAGAAAAAAAATGAACTCCTACAATACTAAGAGGGGCCAATAAGGTACAAAGGCCTCCCAGTGTGTCTTCTGAATAGGTGAACAGGTTGTCTAGGTTGAAAATCTTCTGTAGAGGATTTTGAAAGTGGGACAGTGTTTCTGTCACCTGTCTAGGATGGTTTGGGTTTGCTCTAAGGGCGGAACAAGTTCTAGGGCGGCCTTTATAGTTTACCATTCTATGCTTACTGCTAACAATGCATACATGTGCTTTGTAGCTGAAGTGGCCAGAGTCAAGGAGACATAGGCATAAGACCTGCTTATGTCCTTATGGAAGAAAAAAGCACTTTCTTCCCCTCCAAAATGAGGTAGTGCATCTCTGAGAGCAAACTTAGATTTTACATCTGTCACTAGTTAGTACATCTACCCACAGGTAACAACGAAAAGTGTGTGTGTGTGTGTGTGTGTGTGTGTGTGTGTGTGTGGAGGAGGAGGGTGTGTGCTCAAATTCTGGAAAGCCAGATACTGGATACCAAAAGGCAAGACCCCCATGCTGAAGCTCACATTTCAACTTTTCTGTCTCTGTGATAAAAATAGCAGGGGAAAAAAATCAAACATAAAGGACCGATTCAGCGACTATGAAGGGGAGACTGTCAAGAGACGAAGATTCGACTGAAATTTCTCTCTAACATTAACAAATTCTCTTTGGAAGAACAGAGCTAATTTGGGTGAAGTACTAAATTAAACTACTGGATGGTTTTGTCCCCCACTGGCGTGGCTTTGCTGGCCTTGTGCAATCGGTAGAACAATCCAGGACTTGGGACAACAGAGAGGCACTGCTTGTGGGGTGACACCCAGACATGCTCTGTCACCCACGTGTGTGCTGCACCATCCCCAAGAGGGACCCACGGGGCACTAGGCATTGCTTTCAGGGTATGTGAAGACGATAGAAATGAGCCCAAGAACCATGGTATGGAAGAGTCTGGAAACTACTGGGGCAGCAATGAGAAACATGAAAGTATGTTGTTGTCTTTCCTAGTTCTGAATAGTGGTTAAATTACTATGAGCCAAGGAAGGGAGCTAGAAACAGAAAAAACTAAGAAAAGAGGCCTTCAATAAGAGCTGTGACAATCTATCAGTGGTAGTATACAAATAGAAACACTCAAAGGCCCGTAGAGTCCCTGAAATCATGTAAATGTACGAGTATAATCTGGCCTAGTGGGTCCTGGGCATATTTATTAAACCGTTAGGAATATATCTGAAGACCACCGGAACACCTAAGTGGAAGGTTACCTTACATGTTTATGACATACAAAGTACCTTCTTCTAGCCGGGTGTGGTGGCTCATGCCTGTAATCCCAGCACTTTGAGAGGTGGAGGCAAGAGGACTGCCTGAGCCCAGGGGTCTGAGACCAGCCTGGGCATCTTGGCAAGACCTCATCTCTACCACAAATCAAAAAATTAGCTGGGGCATGGTGGCGCATGCCTGTGGTTCCAGTTATTTGGAAGGCTGAGGTAGAAGGATTGCCTGAGCCCAGCGGTCAAGACTGCGGTGGTTGTGATTGTGACACTGCACTGCAGACTAGGCAACAGAGTGAGAAGGTACTTTTTTTTTTTTGAGTTAGCAACTCACTCTGTCACCCAAGCTGGAGTGCAATGGCACAATCATGGCTTCACCGCAGCCTCGACCTCCTGGGATCAGGCGATTCTCCCACTTCAGCCTCCTGAATAGCTGGGACGACAGGCATACAACACCATGCCCGGCTGATTTTTTGTAGCAATGAGGACTCACTTTGTTGTCCAGGCTTGTCTCAAACTCCTGGGCTTAAGCAGTCCTTCTGCCTCAGCCTCCCAAAGTGCTAGGATTGCAGTCGTAAGCCCAAGCACCCGGCCCGAGGTACATCCTAATAGGCACCTCCAATGAGAGTGAAGCCAGAGGCAAAATTCTAACCTTCTCTCTGAACTTTCTGCCTGAGATAACTGTGGTGCACAATAGATGCTGAAGAATGACAGCCCTCCAAGTGTTCCTGTGACCTGTTGACCTTTTTTCCTAGTTAAAATTACCTGTCTGCACTGTTAAAGATGTCACATTTTTATTTCAGTAAAAGTCAAATCAATTCTTCCTTAAAATCATACAGAGCAGAGGAGATGAAGGGCCAGAATTGGAGCCTGCATTTCAGAGGTCTGCTTATTCTGTACACAGCGTGGTGACGGCATTTTAATAAAAGCATGTCCCCAGCATAATTTCAGCCTGCTGTCAGTCTGGAGGATCGCGGCGTTAATGGAGCTTGGAGAACCTTTTAACAGGAGCACGGTTCTGAACCAGCTTTTTCTAATGAAGGGTGAATGAAAGGAGGCATGATTGGCAGATAGGAAACTAACCAGTTTGTCCAAACTCTTCTCATTTTACAGAGAAGGCCGATTTTCCAGGGTGGTCTGCTATGCCATCTCCCCCCCACTCCTAATTGCTTGGAGATGCGAACTTGTGTAGGGAGTCATAAACCAGACGGAAGATGAAATGAGTCCTCAACACTGTACTTGTCAAAAAAGAAAGACTTAAAAGACACATTCCAACAGCCTGGGGCCTTTTTTCCCAGTCATAACATTCTATTAGTAATTTATCTTTCAATGATGTTCTAGTAACTTCTACAGAATTTATGCCTGTTCAGCGTCACTTAAAAAAATTGTATTTCCGCTAATAAAGGGCCTGATAAATTAACAGCTAGACATTAAAAAAAAAAAAAAAAAAGACAGCAGCAAAATCAATCTTTAGGTTAGTAGGTAAATTAATATGAGTTAAAACCATGCACAAAGAACAACAGGGCACAATGGGAGGAATCTTTAAAAGCAGCTTCTCGGGACATGTTTTATGAACACCTGCAAAAATGAAAGGGGTAAAAATACTTCATTTTTTCATTGTCTTCCAAACAAAGCAAATCTGTCTCAAGGGCCAAGAAATGTAATCTGACTGCACAATGCATCCGGATTAAAGAACCCGGCCAGGGTGAGACAAGAAGACTTGAATATGCACATTACCATCTTTTCGTTGGTCAGAACGGAAGACTTGCCCGGCTGATATTCGTAGATGCTTTTGGGCTCTGCACGGTATTTTCTCGTATCTACTTTCTTATCTGGGGGTTCCCAGTCGTTTCTGCAGAAAGAAAATCCTATTAGGGCTATTTTCATGAAAATGAGCATCCGTTTCCGACATGGTCTGATTTGGGTTGGCTATAGTCTAACTAGAAAATCTCTATATCCAAAGCATAACATCGGAGTCAGGGAGAAAGATTTGGTTGTGCTGGTTTGCTTCTTAAGACAACCATTCAAATCTCTGCGCTCACTTTGCAAAGGGCTTGAAGTGACCAGTGCTCAAAACCAGACACCAGGAAGTGGAGAGAAAGAGAAAGAAGCAGGGAAGGAACAAGAAGTAACAAAGCTAGCTCTGGAAAAATCTGTCATCTTGCTCTGCTCACGGGTTTATCATTCCCCCAGCGTGTGTGTTCTTCCCACTCACACTAGCACAGTGAGAGAGAACACAGGTCCTGGGGCCAGGTGACTGTGGTTCAAATCCTGCTCCACCACTTGCTAGCTAGGTGAGCTCACACAAGCACTTGACCTGTTGGTACCTCAGTTTCCTCATCTGAAAAAAAGGGTTGTGGTACGGATTAAATGAGGATGCCGTGAATCACTGAGCAGCGTGCCAGGCCCATAGTAACCACCCAATCAATGTCAGTTGCTATTAGAATTGCATTCTTCCCTATTCTACACCCCACCCAGCTACCCACCAACCCCAGCCTTCGGCACAGATACTTAACCTGGCAAGAATCCTTGGAAATTGTTGACAATTTGTTTTTGGGGTTGGAGTCTCACTCTGTCACCCAGACTGGAGTGCAGAGGCATGCTCACGGCCACCTCGACCTCAACCTGCTGGGCTCACGCGATCCTTCCATCTCAGCCTTCCAAGTAGCTGGAGCTACAGGCACAAGCCACCACACCTGGGTAATTCTTTGATTTACTGTAGAGACGAGGTCTCATCAAGTTGCCCAGGCTGGTCTCCAACCCCTGGGCTCAGATGACCCTCTTACCTCCACCTCCCAAAGTGCTAGGATTACAGGGGTGAGCTAATACACCTGGCCTGTTTGCAAGTTTTTAATTCATGTGCATCATTGCAGTTTGCACTGTGATTGTACGATTTAGTATGTTTTAGATTACACGATTATCATAGTTTTATATGCAAGGCATAAACTTCTTGAAGGCAGGGACAATGACTGATACATACTTCTATTCTTCCTTAACATCAGGTTCAACCTGCATAGAATGCACCCAGTAGGTGCTTGATGAGTGGCACCTGTGAAGAATTTATGGGTCTACCCAGTCTTCCTTCCATTTTCTTTTTTTTTGAGTTGGAGTCTCACTGTCACCCAGGCTGGAGGGCAGTGGCACATTCCTGGCCACCGCAGACTCGACCTGCTGGGCTCAAGTGATCCTTCCACCTCGGTCTTCCAAGTAGCTGGAGCTACAGGCATGTGCCACGAAGCCCGGCTAATTTTTTTATTTATTGCAGAGATGAGGTCTTGCCAAGTTGCCCGGGCTGGCCTTGAACCCACAGGCTTAGGCAATCCTCTCACCTCGGCCTCCCAAAGCGCTGGGATTATAGGCGTGAGCCACCGTGCCCGGCCCTTCCTTTCATATTAATTATCAAACTCCTCAGGTAAATGCCACTGAAGTATGGGTGGTAATTTTTTTTTTAATTTAATTTTTATTTTTTTTGTCAGAGTCTCACTCTGTCACCCAGGCTGGAATGCAGTGGCACGCTCACGGCCACCACAGCCTTGACCTGCCAGGCTCGGGCAATCCTTCCACCTCAGCCTTCCAAATAGCTGGAACTACAGGCTCACGCTACCACGCCCAGCTTATTTATTATTATAGAGACAAGGTCTCACCAAGTTGTCCAGGCTGGTCTTGAACCCCTGAGCTCAGGCAATCCTCTCACCTTGGTCTCCCAAAGTGCTGGGATTACAGGCTTGAGCCACCGCACCCGGCAGGTGGTGCTCTTAAAACAGTCATTCAATTGTCTACAGGGAGGAAAAAGGTATAGAGGTGTGACTGGCTGTGTATTTACAGGGAAAACAGTTTCGCTGAGCCAGAATCCTATTGTGTGCTGGAAGAGGTTTGAGACACCTGTTCAAACAGCATGAGAAGCCTGTTCCATAGGGAACTTTCAGAGACAAGAGCTTAAGGAAAAGAAACTGGGTGAGCCGGGCTCGGTGGCTCAGCCTGTAATCCCACGCTTTGGGAGGCCAAGGTGAGTGGATTGCCTGAGCCCGTGGGTTTGAGACCCGCCTGGGCAACTTGGCCAGATCTCATCTCTCCAATAAATCAAAAATTAGCCGGGTGTGGTAGTGCACACCTGTGGTTCCGGCTCCTTGGAAGGCTGAGGCGGAAGGATCGCCGGAGTCCAGCAGGTTGAGGCTGCGGTGGCCAGGAGCGTGCCACTGCACTCCAGTTTGGGCAACAGAGTAAGACTCCAACCCCCACCCCCCAAAAAAGAAAGAAACTGGGTGACTGGTGATTGGGATGACCAATGCTGACATCAGAACAAGTCCATCCCTTGCACATGAATAATACATGCTGCATGAATGAATGGACATTAAAAAGTGTGGCTTCGACGTGCAGAGAGGATAGATTTTAGTTGCTCTTACCAGAGACACACACAAAAGGTAACTGAGACGATGGATATATCAATTTGCTTGACTGTAATAACCATCTCATTGTGTGCATGTATATCAAAGCATCATTCTACACCTTAAATATATGCAATAAAAATAATAGTTCGCATTAAAAAAACAGTGTGGCTTCCTTTGGAAATCACAGTCTTTGCTATGAAAATGTGAACAGTATGCACACAGAATATAAAAACATGTGACAAATCTTGCAGTTAAGATTTCTTGTGAAAACATAAAAAGTAGCCGGGCTCGGTGGCTCAGCCTGTCATCCCAGCGCTTTGGGAGGCCGAGGTGAATGGATTGCCTGAGCCCGCGGGTTCGAGACCCACCTGGGCAACTTGGCGAGACCTCATTTCTACAATAAATCAAAATTAGCCGGGCGTGGTAGCGCATGCCTGTAGTTTCGGCTACTTGGAAGGCTGAGGCAGAAGGATCGCCGGAGCCCAGCAGATCGAGGCTGCGGTGGCCGGGAGCGGCCACTGCACTCCAGTCTGGGTGACGGAGTGAGACTCCAACTCAAAAAAAAAAAAAAACCATAAAAAGTGATGATAATAATCATCAGCACCTGTTAGGCCCACGCTGTGAGCCAGGTGTGCCTAGGAATGTTACATGCACCCTAGAAATATCCCTGTCAAGGAGTCGTGCTGTTTTTATTCCCATTTTACAGATGAGGAGACTGAGACTCAGAACGAACAAGTCACTGCTAACAGGTGATTCAAATTCCTCATCCCTAAGAAAGGAGCCCTTGGGTCTCAAGGAACATTCACGAGGCCTAGGCTGGGAGCGACAGGAGGGGCACCTACCTTTCTGGGCTTGATTTCAGTGAGGATGAGCGGGCCGGGAGGGGCAGCGTGGCGGATCTCTTAACTACCTTCTCACTGTCAATGTAGCTCATCTCACTTTTTGAGCGAGGCACAGAAAGCGGAGATTTTACTGGAGAAAGACAGTGCATACAAAAGGCTTAAAACCAGAAACCCGCTACCTTCCCTCACCCACCGCCCTCTCTCCCTCCCCCGCAACCTGAAAGCTCAAAGTCACTTACTGTCTTCAGAAAAGGAGTATCGGGGAGAGTACAGATCGGAGTCATCATCTAGCGAACAAAACAAAATGTAATCAGGAGAAATCTGGCTGTGGGAGAGAACCAGGCTGCGTGTGCCCCACGTCCACAGGCAGGGACAGGCATCCAGCCCCACCAGGGAACCCAGCGGAGACGGGGGTCAAACACTGGAAGCGACACCACGGCAGACCACACTTAAGGAGCAAGGCTCGCGGGGCACACCCAACCCAACCCAACCCGCAGGACATCTGCAACACCTGGCGGGCGACTGCCGCCTGACATCAGGAAGGGCCAAAGGTCCTCCTCAGGAGAATCCCCCCAGCCAAAGCTGGAATGCAGGGTCCCAGGCGGGCTGAGTGGGAGGCGAGGGCTGAGTCTCAGCCCCCACGTGCTCCGGTTCAGAGCCTCTGGGGGAGCCCGAGTTCCATGGAGTTCTGAGGCCTCTTTCCAGGGCCTCGAGGCTGCTCCCAGGTAGGAAGGAGAGGCCCAAGAGGTGCATGTTCTATCTCCCCACCTCAGCTTTGTCCTGTTTCATAATAACTATTATTTTTTTGAGTCGGGGTGTCTTGCTCCATCACCCAGACTGGAGTGCAGTGGCACGATCACGACTCATGGCAGCCTCAACCTCCCGGGCTCAAGTGATCCTCGCACTTCAGCCTCCTAAGTAGCTGTGACTATAGGCGCATGCCACCACGCCCTGCTAATTTTTAAAACTTTTTCGTAGAAATGAGGTCTTGCTATATTGCCCAGGCTGGTCTCGAACTCCTGGGCCCAAGCAATCCTCCCGCTTTGGCCTCCCAAAGTGCTGAGATTACAGGCGTTAGCCACTGTGCCAGGCATTGACCTGTTTGATTCTACTTCAGCCTGGTTCCCTGAGATTTCTTTCCTTGGAACACAACACGCCCGTGGCAGTTGTGGTTGTACAGTTTGCTCTGTGAAAGTACTACTCAAAGTGTCTAAACTGGGACTCTGGGATAAATCAAAGTCACATGTGTGTTTGTGGTGTGAGATGGCTCTCCAAGGGTGTGACACACATCCCTGTGCAGGCCCGACGTTCAGTTCTGCTATGACTTGCAGAGCTGAGTCAACATCTGAGGCCCTCATGGCAGTGGCTACCCTTTCCAAATTGAAAATCAGACCCAAGGCACATTTGCGAGACCAGGTTTTTAAACCAGGGCTGTCCTAAAAATGTGGGCTATTTAGTCGTTACTCTCATGACAATTCCTCCTAAGTATTACTCCCAAGAGAGTAATAGTCTGAAATAGTCAGCCTTTTCCGTTTTCTAATATTTTATTAATCTGAATTCAAAATTCATGTATATGGAAGGAAGACCCAATTCCTTCCCTTATAACCCATAATAACTTTAGAAAGCACACAAACTAACCTGCAAAGACAAGTTAAAGAATCCAATATGATATATTAACATGAATCCAACATAACATGGCGATAATCAAATCCTTGTTTCTATGCAAATCATTTTAGGTTTCAGAGCAGAAAAGGCCAGAATATTTCATGAAACATAAACCAAGCTAATACTGCCATAATTTTGAGCTTCTCTAACCATGCCCGTATTTGTCCCCTCTTTTTTCCCTGTTTTTGTCTGTTCTGAGTCTCCCTTGGTCCACATAAGGGACAGGCCTCAGGCATCACGGTACCCTTCTCCCCGCTTCCTTCTCTCACTTTTATTTTTAAGGATAATAGTCAACATCAAGGATGAACAGAGCTTACGGTTCCTCTGCCAACACAGCCAAGCCTCTCACTATTTTAAGTTGAGTGTACAAGCCGATTTATGTCAACTTCTGAAAAAACAGAGCAGGGGAAAGAGATAAAATGGCATCCAGAAAATTGTGTTGCCAGTTTTTTTAAAATTTTTATTTGTTTATTTGAAAAGACAGGGTTTCACTAGGTTGCCCAGGCTGAGGCGCAATGGTATGATCACAGCTCACGGCAGTCTCAAATTTCTGGGCTCAAGTGATCCCCCAATTCAGCCTCCTGGGTAACTGGTATTATAGGCTTGCACCACCATGCCTGGCTATTTTGTTTTTTGTTTTAATTTTTTGCCGGGTGTGGTGGCTCAAGCCTGTAATCCCAGCACTTTGGGAGGCAGAGGCGAGAGGATTGCCTGAGCTCAGGGGTTTGAGACCAGCCTGAGCAACATAGTGAGGCCTTGTGGCTACAATTAAAAAAAAAAAAAAAAGAAATTAGCCAGGTGTGGTGGTGCATACCTGTGGTTCCAGCTACCTGGAAGGCTGAGGCAGAAGGATCACCTGAGCCCAGCAGGTCGAGGCTGCGGTGACTGTAGCAGCATGCCACTGCACTCCAGCCTGGGCAATGGAGTGAGACTCTGACTCAAAAAATAATAATAATAAAATAAAATTTTTTGTAGAGACAGAGTCTTGCTATATTGTCCAGCTGGTACTGAACTACTGGGTTCAAGCAATCCTTCCACTTCAGTCTCCTAAAGTGCTGAGATTATAGGTGTGTACCACCACACCTGACCTAGTTTATTTTATTTTATTTTTTTAATAGAACTTCTGATGATGTACTGATGAGATGCCATGATGGCAAAAAACAAACAAACAAACAAAAAAAAAAAACCCAGCTGAAAATCATCTTTGATTACAGGGATTTGATTTTTAAAAAATGGTGCCTGCCCCAAATGAAAAGTCACATTAGTCAGAAATCGACGAATGTATTGCTTCAAACGTAGCCTGACACTTTAGTTCAAAACCCTATGCCTCTCTGAAGCATGGAGAAATTACAGCCTATCAGTAGATGATGAGGTGAAGGTTAATTTATAACTATCACCCAGCTGGTGAAATAAGTAGCAAAGTTTTCACTGGGGCAGGGGGCGGCATTTAAATAGTCAAGGGTTTTTTTTTTTTTAAGCCTCAGTTCTTTTAAAAAATGTTTCTCCCTAGAGCTTTCTAATGTGAAATTCTAGAATGTTTATTAGAAGAAAATGAGAAACCGTTCTTACAAGATGGGAAAAAATAGCACTGCTTGGGAAATTGAACAATGTACGTGCTTTGAAGAGGAGAGAGAAAGGCAGAGAGTTGCTGGGGATGCAGGCAACGGGAGTCAGAATAATGGAGGGACTGAATGTTCGTCAGGTTCCTGTCTTGTTTGGAGGTGGTGGAAAAAGAAATCTCACCCGTCCCGGGCAGACACAAGGCAAGGCGTCTCTGTGAACAGGGTTTTGTTTCTCGCAGTGTCCATGGGAACTGACGTGTGGATTTCAGTTCCTGGACTTCCATTTAAGAGGGAAAACAGAAGCCGTATGGATTCATACGAACAACTTTAGCACAGTTAGGACAAGTTTCCAGGACATGTTGCATCTATGTTTTTAATTTTTGATGCTTGTCTCACCAGCCTAATGGAAGGATATTTTACTTATGAATACAAGTAATAATGGTAGCTCTCATTAAGTGCTTAATAGTGGCTGGTAGTTTACTAATATCGTCTCACTTAAACCTTGCAAAACCTCCAGGAGGAAATAAATACCTAATCTTACAGACAAGGAAACGAAAGCCCTAGTGGGTTAAGGAAGATTGCCCTTGGCCGCACAATGAGAAAGACTAAAGCAGGAAGGGTTCCAGGTCTTTCTGACTCTGCTTCCCTTTGTCACCTCTGAGCCTTATGTCAGGGATGGCTGCTGTGTTCTGTCTTTCAATCCAGTTTCACCTGTCCAGTCCTGGGAAAGCTGAAAGAGGGCGGCTACTCCATTACCATTTTTGTTATGGAAGAGGCAGAGAAAGGTGTTGTCTGGAAGCTCAAGTCATGTGCTGCCTGTAGGCTGGGCCGATTCCAGCCCCAGAAGCCTTTGCTCTATTTTCGACATCACCCTGCCCTGGGTGAGGCTTTGGCGAGGTTCCAAGTTACCCCACCACATTTCCAGTTTTCCCCCTGCTGGTCTCCAGGGACAGTGGGCAACACTGAGTCACCCTTGCTACATCTTTCACTTGCTTCTTGTTACCTCTCCCTGACGGTCCACACTGGGGAAGAAGAGGATGCAGTTAGAAAGACCACGGAATGGGAAAACTCCCTATACGGAGCACACTTCTGCATCTCTTTTTTTTTTTTTTTTTTTTTAGACAGGGTCTTGCTCTGTCATCCAGGCTGGAGTGCGGTGGTACAATCACAGCTCACTGCAGCCTCGAACTTCTGGACCCAAGCAATCCTCCTGCCTCAGCCTCCCAAGCAGCTGAGTAGCTGGTTCTACAGGCGCACACCACCACGTCCAGCTACCCTTCTGCATTTCTGTACACCAGAGCTAGTCAAATGGAATGTGTGCGTGTTTAATGACAAACAAGGCACATTACATGAAACGCTCCTCAAGTTGTCTACGAACGCGCCTCGGAATTCCTGCCTTCACTATTTCTCCAAGGGCTCTTCAAAACAAGGCCAAAGTGGGCCCAGCAGCACAGGAACCCTGGGAGTCCACTCATGGTTGAACCACATGTCAATTGTGTCCCTCAGAGCTCCAAGCAGCAGACAGCAGACCTTGGCAGCAACACTTGGCACATCCCATGCCAGTGATTTCCAGAAGGCTGTAACAGTAAGCAGGATTTACATGGGAAATAACTCACTTAGGGCCTTGAAGGCCCCTGCTGGGCTCTGGGGTTTACACAATGATTCTCCACTGGGCTTTGGCAATAATCTGTCCTTGGTAACTCAACTTGGGGACGGTGACTCTCCTAAAACTGCCAAGAGCCACATAATTGCCTTTTCAGCCACAGTGGCTTTAAATGAGCTTCTAAATGACTTTGTTTTCTGTTTGTTTGTTTTTTGAAAATAAAATTTATTAAAGTCTGGTTGAAAATTGTTTTATAAGGCTCAGCCTCACTAGTCGTCAAAGAAATGCAAATTAAAACCACACTGAGATACCACCTGACTCCAGTCAGGATGGTCATTATCTATAACTCAAAAAACAACAGATGCTGGAGAGGATGCAG
>CAUYQG010205896.1:0-13775 GCA_963574415.1 Tarsius wallacei | reverse complement strand
CGCCTGGCTAATTTTTTGATTTATTGTAGAGATGAGGTCTTGCTTGCCCAGGCGGGTCTCGAACCCGCGGGCTCAGGCAATCCACTCACCTCAGCCTCCCAAAGGCGCGGGATTACAGGCTGAGCCACCGAGCCCGGCTGGACTTGTTCTTACGAATCTAATATAGATCCTGTTCCACTCAGCATGGCATCCTCTGTTGGGCTATTCCAGGCATTCTCTGCCTGGTGGACATGCCTCTTTTTAATCCTCACTGCCAGGCATGGCTATCTTATGGACCTTGTTTATATTTTATTATTTGGTTATTTATTTACTTATTTACTTTTTTTGAGTTAGAGTCTCACTCTGTTGCCTAGGCTGGAGTGCAGTGGTATGATCATGGCTCACCACAGCCTTCACCTCCTAGGCTCAAGTGATCCTTTCACCTCAGCCTTCTGAGTAGCTAGGATTACAGTTACACACCACCACACCTAACTATTTTTTAAAAAAATTTTTTTGTAGAGATGAGGTCTCGCTGTGTTGCCCAGACTGGTCTCAAGCTCCTAGGCTCAAGTGATCCTCCTGCCTTGGCCTCCCAAAAGTACTGGGATTTCAGGAGTGAGCCACTGTGCCTGGCTATTTGGTTATTTAACAAACACATATAGTACGTACTAAGGTCAAGGCAATCTTCTAATTGAAGAACATATTTTAATTCTCACAACAACCATATGAAGGAGAGACTCATGCGTATGTATGCATGTAGGTATGTGTGTGTGTGTGTGTGTGTGTGTGTTTCTTTGAAAACAGAAATTAAATAACTTTCTTAAAGTCACATAGTCAATAGTCAATATAAGCCATAAACCAGAGCCAGGTTTTGAATTCAGATCTCACTTCTAAGTTTATATTCTTAGCCACTATGTTATAAATATTTCTTACTATATTTTAGTTGTTGGTTAACTTCTTCCTTTTTCTACAGGATAGGATTTTATTTATCTCTGCATCCTTTGAGTCTAGAATGGGGCTGAGCACACAGTAGTAGTACAGCAAATACTTGTATAACCTCCACATAAAGGGTGAAAATCACTTGAACTGTGTGCCTGGGCCTTGTGATTTAATGACCCCACCACCTTCTTTATGTACATAACCAGTGGCTTCTAATTGTTAGAGGAATTTTAAACTTATTTCATTCTGTGCTTAGTGGGACAAGTTGTGAAATTTTTGTATAAAATATCTTTAGACAGTTTCCTGGAATATATATTTTTTTAACAATTTCTTTGAATGTCTGAATGTTAATTCTAGGATTCCAGTTTCTCTCTGTGCCTTGTTGTTTATGATTCTAGGAAATATGGTTTCGTTGTGCCTATTGAAGTTTTGTGAAAGTTCAGGATCCTTTCTGCCTAGCTCTGAGATTTCATTCTGTACTACCTGTCCTAGAGCTCTGATTTCAGGGACAGACTTCACCAAAAAAAAACCTTTTAAGGCAGTTTCCCTTGGAATCTTTCCTAAGCCACATCTCAAGGAGCTGATTGGGATCAAAATTTTATATTCCCTGTGAGCTGAACCATTTTGAAAACATACTTGCTGCAAGTGATGATTGGTCAGAAATTAATCTATCTAGTGTTAGCTCTATGTAGGAGTAACCCACCAGAACTTAAAAAATCAAAACCATATTTTTCTTAGAAAACATTTTTTCATGAATAGCCAGCTGGGAATCTTCCTTATTTGATTGCTAATCAAAAGTAGAGTTTTGCATTACTGTAAATTTTAACCAACTCTGTGGTCCTTGTTTCTCCTGACCCTACTTTATTTCACACACATGCATACATATTTTTGTTTGTTTGTTTCTGTTTGGAATCTTTTGAGAGAATGTGATCTCCCTGCTGTCAGCCCCATGTCAGCATTCACTGATTCTCTAATATGGCAAACATGCTGTATTTACCAAACTGGAATCTGATTTTCTTTTTCAAAAAACTGGAAGTAGTTGCACATGTCCTTGTATGATCAGCTAGTTAGAATTATGGCACAATTATTCTTTCTCTCTGTCTCCCTCCCTTCCCCCTCTCTCTTCCCCTCCCATGAACTTTGGAAACAAACCATCAGTACTTATATAGTCAGAAAGTACCTTGAGAGGAAGGGAATATTTCTATTTCCCCTGAGGGCAATCTAGCAAATTCTGCAAACATACTAAGAGGTGCGAATCAGTCTAGCGAGGCCAAAGGGATCATATGGCTGAACTCAGATCATGGAGCAGTTACTTTGGATGTAAATGACTTTACCACTGATTGTTTATGACATATTAAGACTTATGGCCTGGAGAGATTATAAAGGACAAGAATTTAGGGTAGTATATTTAAATTATATGTTGAGTGTTATTTGTGGTAGGTAGACACGTGTGAAAAACTAAGAACTGACACAGCCATAGATCAGTGATTCACATATTCATAGTTAGAATATATGTGTGTGTATGTATGTATGCATTTATTATTTGTGGCTCTTCTTATCCCAAAAAGGATTTACGATTATTTACCAAAATACACATAATATGAAGAAATTCACAAAACGGAAAACAAATGGATGCGGGTTCCAGAATTCTGCCTGAGGATAGGAGGGTGCAGATGAGAGTAGAAGTTAAATTATACATGAACTGTGTGCTGTAAGGATGGGTCTGTTTGCTCATGTTGGCTACAAAGTCTGCTCTAAACCTCCCAGCAGCTCATACCGGAAAAGATACAGGCCCACAACTGACTTAGAAGGAGCAAAACCATTCCTGATACTAAGATGACCAGCAGGGAATTTTTCATAGAGAAGGGGTTGTAAAATAACAAAGACCTCAGCAGTAAAAACAGGAATGTGTTTTATTTGGCTGCTCCACAGTGCTGTGTATCCTCTGGGCTGACACTGATCCTCCAGAGATAGCCAGTTTTTATTTGTGGGGCTGCTTTTTTTTTTTGAGCTTGAGTCTCGCTGTCGCCCAGGCTGGAGTGGAATGAATCACCGAAGTCTCTACTATCTGGACTCAGGTGATCCTTCTCCCTCACCCTCCTGAGTACCTGAGATTACAGGCAAGTGCCACCACGTCCAGGTTCAGCTGTTTTTGATTTTTGTAGAGAAGAGGTCTCACTGTGTTGCCCAGGCTGGTCCTGAACTCTTAGGCTCAAGCGATCCTCCTGCCTTGGCCTCTCTAAGTGTTGGGATTACAGGCATGAGCCCCCGTGCCTGGTTGTGGAGCTGCTTATTGTTTACCATGACTCAGAAGAGCAAAAAATTATTGTTTTTCTAGATTAAAGTAGGTAACAATGCTTTGGCAGCTGATGTATAGCCAAGGATTAATTGGAAGAATTGCATATATATTTTTATCTTAGAAGTAAATAAAACTTTCACTGAGTTATTGTTATTATTGTTAATTTTGATGACTGTCATTTGATGCTATTTATTTGAATATCACTTCTATAACTTCTGGTATGTGTATTAAGGAAAGAGGGATGAGATTAAGGTTTTGTTTTTTTAAATTCTTACATTTTTCCTGTTTGTCCTAGACTCTTAAAAAAACAGATTTATTTATAAAAGTGATATGCATTCATTGTAGGAGATTTAGAAATACAAGAACAGACAAATGGCCTAAAATCTCACCATCCAAAAATAACTTTTTGGCATGTTATATAGCATATGTCTTTATGTGTATGGTGTATGCAGTGTCTTAATTTCTTCATTTTATGAGGGTTACCTAGCCACGGCCATAGAAACTGGCTTGATAGTTTCTCTACATATGATTAAGTAAAATGATTGGTTTTTGATTTACCTGAACACAAAGAAATAATCTAAGATACTGTGGAATGGGATAAAAAACACAAAACTGATAGCTTTGAGTTAAGGCCAGAGACCTGAGAAAAAGTCTAATGTTCAAACATCCATATCCACCCACCAACTTTGTTTGGTTTTTGGTTTTTATTAAAACCAATTAGATCTCAGTTTTCACAAAGAAAAAAATGTGCCCCAAGTGCTGGTGCTTCAGAAAGTGGATGCACTACACAAGTGCAAATAACATTGTCCTTGTTAACTAACACTGGTGGCTTGGAAATTGGACAAGAAACCAGTCACCGGGGCTCTGACCACATGTTCTTACCCTTTAATATTGAAAGAAAAGAAGAGGAAAAAAAGAGGAGAAATTAGAAAGGTCACTACAAATTGGTGCCTGGATCTAGAGGTCATGAAGTCAAATCTGTGTGCCTCCAAGCAAGTGACAGCCTTCTTTTCTGTTATTTTTCTTATCAGCAATTCTCTCATCTTTTCCTCCACTCCAAACCACTTTCCTTCTCTTTTTCTTTCTTTTTTTCTTTCTCTTATCTTGTTCCTTTTTTGTATTGTTCCTCTTTATCTCCCTCCTCCTCCTCTACTCTTTTCCTCCACCTTTAATTGACCCATATTCTAGATATTTTATGTTAAAATAACTGGGTAAAATATGAAAAGAAAGGTAAGATGCAGTCTTTAGAACTGAGTTTGAGGCCAGGTATGGTGGCTGGTTCATGTCTGTAATCCCAGCACTTTGGGAGGTGGAGGTGTGAGGGTTACCTGAGCCCAGGAGTTTGAGACCAAGCTTGATAACATAGTGAGACCTCATCTTTGCAATAAATAAAAATACGTAGCTAGGTGTGATGGTGCATACCTGTAGTTCCAGCTACTCAGGAAGCTGAGGTGGAAGGATCACCTGAGCTTAGCAGGTCGAGGCTGCAGTAGCTGTGATCATGTCACTTCCCTCCAGCCTGGGCGACAGAGTGAGACTCTGACTAAAAAAAAAAAGTTTGAATTTTAAACCTAAGTGTGAATTGTACCCCACATCTCTATAATAATAAAAAAAAACTAAGTGAAAAACGTATAAAAATCTATGACAATCTTGGCTTTAGCCAGGACCATGCCTAAAAAGGTGATCCTTTCTCCTGGACATTCATTCATGAGATTTATGGGGGTGGCAAGAAGGTCTATGATTTCCACATCACACTAAGGTTAGGGTGCTTGTCCAGGCCACGTCCAGGATGTCTCTTAGCAGTCCTTCCCACCCCAGTCATGGCTACTGAAAATGACAACCCTGGACTTTGTCCCTCTTGAACCTTATAAGCAATCTGTTACTTAATACATGTGTGCATGCACATAAGTATGTGCTTATGGTCTTCCTGAAAGCATGTATGAAAATTAAATTTCAAACATATATTAAAAGGTAAGTCTACTTATACTAGCTTAAACACAGTCTTTGAAGATATATTTCTTTGTGTGTGTGTGTGTGTATTGGAGTCTCACTCTGATATTCAGGCTGGAGTGCGGTGGCATGATCATAACTCACTGGAGCCTCAACCTTCTGGGCTCAGGTGATCCTTCTGCCTCAGCCTCCCAAGTAGTGAAACTACATGCACCAACATGTGTAGTTTTTTGGCTAATTTTTTAATTTTTTTTTTGTAGCGATAAGGTCTTACTATGTTGTCCAGGCTTGTCTCGAACTCCTGGACTCAAGCAATCCTCTCACCTCAGCCTCCCAAAGTGCTGGGATTACAGATATAAGCTACCACGTCCAGCCCCCTAATGTGTCACATATGTTCTTTAATTTTGATCTCCCCCACCCCCAAAGCAGAACATGCTGTGCCTGGATGAAGTCCAGCGAACATCTGAGTAAGGGTAAAGATCTTCAGCTTTTGGCATGTCCAATAATTTCCATCTTTCTCTCAATAGTATTACCTTTATGAAATTCATTTTTTTTTTACTAGTCTTAACCATTTCATTTTCCACCACTTTTTATAAAACACTAATGACAAAATAAAACATTTGAACTCTTTCCACAACATTCCCCATTGGCAGCGATGACTGTGCTGGTCACAGTGAGGGGCTGATTGGCCGCAGGTAGCTTCCCACATCACGGTTCAGAATGTTCATTTGGACGCCAAGGAAAAAGTTCAGAGTGTGCCATACAATAGTTAGGGTAAGGGCCATAAAGTATAGTTCATGCAGGAAAATAGAGGACGCTGTGTATAAGATGGGCAAGGTAGAAACAAATGACCTAAAAATAAAATTTAATCATTGATCATAACAAAATGACTAAGTTGTATGCAAAATAAAGCCTTTTATTGTTTAGGATATGTGCTGCTATTATTTAATTTTGGGGGATGGGACAGAGTTAAATGGGATGTGAATTGAGGATATAGAGAAGGGGGAGAAATCTTGCTCAGAGGCATTGCCATTTTAATTTATTTCCTAGAAGCATCATTAAAGCTGATGGGAAAAAGTAGCATCAACTGGAACTATGAATATGGAGGCTACTAAGGATGTGTTCATTCTCAGTGCAGGCAGCACGACTGAGTACCTGTGTGTTCCAGGCTCTCTGGGGATGCAAAGATGGAGATGCAGCTTTTACCCTTGCGTTCCAGAGGCATTCTGCATAATATTGCAAGTATGGAAATTAAAAGTGGAAACAATTCAAACTGAATGATGTTTTTTTGTTTGTTTTTTTTTTTTGAGTCAGAGTCTCACTTAGTCACCCGACTGGAGTGCAGTGACATGCTCACAGCCACCGTAGCCTCAACCTGCTGGACTCAGGTGATCCTTCTGTCTCAGCCTTCCAAGTAGCCGGAACTACAGGCATGCGCTACCACACCCGGCTAATTTTTGATTTAGATGAGGTCTGGCCAAGTTGCCCAGGCTGGTCTTGAACCTGTGGGCTCAGGCAATCCACTCGCCTCAGCCTCCCAAAGTGCTGGGATTACAGGCTGAGCCACCGAGCCCAGCCTTATTTTATTTTTAATATATTTATATATATCAAAATTTGGAACAACACAACTTTTTGAAAAGGTCCAAATGACTCATTAGCCCCTTACTGTGGCCAGCATAGCCATCACTGCCAATGGGGAGTGTTGTGGAAAGAGTTCGAATGTTTTATCATATTTTGCCATTAATGTTTTATAAAAAGTGGTGGAAAATGAAATGGTTAAGACTAGTAAAAAGAAAAAAGAGTTTTATAAAAGTAATACTATTGAATGATGGAAATCATTGGACGTGCCAATGAGTAGGATAAAACTTTCTGTTTTCCTGAGAATTTGACAGTAATTTGTTGACCTGATATCTCATCACCTCTAAATACTTTAGTGTGCATTTTCCTAAAAGCACACTCTCCTATATAATCAAGTATAACCATCAAAATCAGGAAATGAACACTGATATATCGATAACTTCTTTTTTTTTTTTTTTTTTTTAGGGTCAGGACTATTGCTCAGGCTGGAATGCAGTCAGTGCAATCATAGCTCACAGCTCACTGCAGCCTCCAACTCCTGGGCTCAAGCGATCCTCCAGCCTCAGACTCTTGAGTCGCTGGGACTATGGGCATACACCACCATGCCTGGTGAATTTTTTTTTTTTTAAAAAAAACATTTTTAACAGAGATGAGGTCCTGCTGTGTTGCTCAGGCTAGTCTCAAACTCCTGGCCTCAAGCTACCCTCCCACTATGGCCTCACAAAGCTCTGGGATTACAGGTGTGAGTCACTGTGCTCGGCCTATTGCTAACTTCTTATCCTCAGACCCTATTTAAGTTTTGCTGGTCATCCCTGTTAGGTGCTATATAACAAAAGAATTCAGTTCAGAATGACATAGCACATTTAGTTGTCGTTTTAGTTTTGTTCTATCTGGAAGAAGTCCTCAGTTTTTCTTTGACATTCTACCCTCAATGTGGGCAGACATCATACAATCAGATAAGAACGAAGAGACAGAGGAAAGGTGAATTCCCTCTCGATACTGGAGCTGGAACATCCTCCTGTCCTTGGATGCGAGAACTCTGGGTTTTCCAACCTTTGGACTCTGGGACTTGTACCAGCAGCCCAGAGGGTTCTCAGGCTTAGTGTGAAGGCCTGAGAGTTACACCATCGGCTTCAACTCTCTGTGCTGGGAACCCCCCCTGCATGGATGCCTTCCTTATGGTGTTTGAGGTCTGGCAGCCTGCAGATTGTCCCCTTTTGTGGACACTCTTTGTACCCAGCTCAGTCTGGGACACTCTGTGGAACAGCCATCCCGGGGAGTAATTGTCTTGCTTTATTTGAGCTCTGAAACCCTGTGCTGGGCCACTATGGTTGTCTCCACTGAGGAAAGATGTCTCTCTTACTCTGCCCCAATTCTTGGCTTTAGGACTATATTGTTTGGAAGGGAGGGAAAGGAAAGGGAACAAGGAGGAGGAAGAGGAAAAGAAGAGTAAGGTTTATTTTAAATTCTAAAATTTGGTAGAAATAGCAAGACACCATATGCTTCTTTTCTATACTAATGAGAAATGAAGCTTTCTCTAGGTTTTCTAAAAAGACTAAAATGTTAAACATGTTTTAAAATTTACATTTACTTTTTTCTTAGGGGACTAATGTAATGCTGAATAATTAGACTCAGATTCCTTATTTATATTCTTATTTGGGGACCAGAAGGGAAGTCTTTTTCAATATACAATCTTTCCTTTTTTAATATGCCCAGAAGGGTTGGAAAATATTGGGAATTAACAATCATTGGTGAAGAGACTACATTGTAAAGTTATTATAGTTTAAAATAAAGGTCAGTATCGCTCCCTTTAATCATTTCATGCAGTTTTGCCCCACAGGCATTTATCCTTGTCATTATCCATTGAATTGCACTGTAAACCCTATTAATTTAATCCAGATGAAGTCAAACAGTTACTTCTGACTACGTTTTGTGGTTCTGTTGAGGTAATTACTACCAAGTGATCAGTGATTGAGTCTGAAAAAATGCATTTAATTATTATTAATTGAATAACCACTGAGTTAATAAAGTTGTCCTAGGATATTATGCTGGAAATTAATTGAATATAATATATCTACCTTCAAGGAGTTATGCCCAGAGGGAGACAATAGAAAAGGAAAAATTATTTCCACTTAGGTAAAGGGATACCGGGTGCTGGGGTGGCTTGGGGAGCTAAGTAACAATCTTATTCATGTAAATTCTTTTTTTCTTCTTCTTTTTTTTTTGAGTCAGTGTCTCACTTTGTTGCCCAGACTGGAGTGCAGTGGCATGATCATGGCTCACTGCAGCCTCAATCTTCTGGGCTAAAGAGATCCTCATAACTCAGGCTCCCAAGTAGCTGGGACTACAGGCACACTGTACCATGCCCGACTAATTTTTTGTTTTTTATTATTTTGTAGAAACAGGGTCTCACTATGTTGCCCAGTCTGGTCCTGAACTCTTGGACTCAAGCAATCCTCTCGCCTTGGCCTCCCAAAGTGCTGGGATTAAAGGTATGAGCCACTACGCCCAGCCCATGCAAATTTTTAATATGGTAAGCATCTCAAATTAATCAACAGAGTTAGAAAATCCAGTGACTTTGAGAATTTTAATATCTAAATAGTACACTGAATTAAAAAAAATAAGTCCATGTGGTCAATTATTTACTTTTTTTTCATAAAAAATGGTAACAAAATTAGGTTAAATCAAGGTAAATAACCTACAGTCAAAAGGCTTACAAATGTCCACAATTCCTTTCTATTTCTTTTAAAATATAAGAAGACAAATCATTTTCTTTTTTACTTTATTTTTATTTTTTGTAGAGATGGGGTCTTGTTGTGTTGCATAGGCTTATCATGAACTCCTTGCCTCAAGCAATCCTCTCATCTCAATCTCCCAAAGTGCTGGAATTACAGGTGTGAGTCACTGGCCCAGTCAATTTTCTTGGGCAATATTATAGAATAAAATATAGGCTTTCTGTCTCTGACTTGCCTGACCCTGCATTAGTCCATGACTTCAGCCTAGGATTCTTCCTAACCACAATGTGGAAGAATTGCAGGGCCTTAATGAAAGCTATGATTCTGGAATTGCCTCATAAATTCGCAGACAAAAAAAGAGATGGGATGTTTTGTACTTACTTGGTAATATGAAGACAGAGTTTGAAGGAATTATAACAATGAAGTACTTCTGCAGAATTCAGAATCCAGGAGGCAAAAATTTCCGACTAAAAAGAAAAGATGACCAAAATACCCAACAATATGTTTAGTGATTCAGCGTGTCTTTCAAAAGACATCTCACTTTTTCTCTAAATGAATTCACATATGTGTTTAGAAATATTAAACAGACTCTGAATATAGTTTAACAGATTCAACAATAAAGAGCATCGAATAACAACATAAAAAAAACTGAAGGAAACTGAACAAGGGTGAGAAAAGCAAGTTCTCTGGAAACAGTCAAGAAGAAAGATTACCGACCACTGAATGAGACCCCCATTCAAGTTCTGAGAAGATAGAAAAGCAATCAAGAGATGAATCAATAGGGAAAGGGCTCTGCTAAGGGGCAAGAGTAGCACTTTTGCTTTCAGAAGCAAACAACTCTTGAGACTTCAAAGAAAACCTTTTTTCCTCCTCTGTCTTTTCTTTTTGTTTGAATCTTTAAGATCTTTGACAGAATTGTGTCTGATAACAGCTTAGAGGACTTTGGCAGCCACTGCCTCATGCCCCTTACTTTAAGGCAGTCATTTGCAACATCCCTTGTAAGTCAGTCCCTGTCCTCCCATCCCCCCACACACCCCCTGGGCCATAGCCTAGCCTAACAGACTCCATTCTGGAACTATTTGAACTAAAACAGCTTGCCTGAGGAAACATGAGTCCTTTTAAATTTATGGAGCTCAAGGATCTTAAACAGGGAGTTTTTCCAAGTACTCAGTCAGCCCCCTTGCAGACTCATGTGAGGATAGATACATGCTTATTGTGTAAGCCACTGACTAATATGCTGCTTCACAAGCTTGCTTTCAATATTTCCTTCATGTTTTTTTAGGGATGAGATCTTGCACCCAGGGTGGGGTGCAGTGGCACAATCTCAGCTCACTGCAGCTTCAATGTCCTGAGCTCAAAGGGATCTTCCTGCTTCAGCCACCTGAGTAACTGGGACTACAGGCATGTGCCACCATACCCAGCTAATTTTTAAATTTTTTTTTTTGTAGAAACGAGGTCTTGCTATATTGCTCAAGCTGGTCTTGAACTCCTGGGCTCAAGCAGTCCTCTTACCTTGATCTCTCAAAGTGCTGGGATTATAGGCATAAGCCACCACGCCTGGCCTATATTTTGATATGGACATCCATATGAGTGAAGCATGCAGGGATGACAAGATGCCTCATAAAGGTAGCTTCACTAAAACTCATTTGTTCCAGTGATAAACTGTGTGTACAGCCACAGAAATTTTGAGATTGTTTGTTACCACAGCATACATTGACTTATCCTGACTAATTCACTCACTTGTTAAATATTGTGTATTTATAGTGCTCATGCAGTTTCAGGCACTTTGGCAATAAATATTAATCAGTGACATGCATTGAATGAAGAATGAATTTGGCATTCAGTGAACAAATACCTGTAATTGTGGAAGTAGGTCAGCCAGCTTACTTCAGTTCGGTTTTATTTATTGACTGATACTGTGATAGATATTGAGGATACAAAGATGAATTAGACACAGTTTTTAATCTGGAAGACTTTGGTTGGAAAATAAAATTGGAAAGATTGATTACTATCAGGATATGGAGGACTTTGAATGGAAAACTGAGGAGTTTTACATCATCTTGTAGACAATGGGAGGGAAAAGAGGGTGTCCGTGGACTTTGAGTAAGAGAGCACTACTATTAAACTGACATTTTAGGAAAATTAATCTGCTGATGATGGAGGAGGTACAAGAAGACAAATTGAGAGGCCATTTCAATAATCTATGGTGGAGTGTGGTGGCTCACATCTGTAATCCCAACACTCTGGGAGACCAAGGCAGGAAGATTGCTTGAGGCCAGGAGTTCAAGATTAGCCTAGGCAACACTTTTGTCTCTACAAAAAAAATTTTTTTTTTTTGAGTCAGAGTCTCACTCTGTCACCCAGGCTGGAGGACAGTGGCACGCTCATGGCCACCACAGCCTCAACCTGCTGGGCTCAGGCGGTCCTTCCACCTCAACCTTCCAAGTAGCTGGAACTACAGGTGCACACCACAACACCCAGCTAATATTTTGACTTATTGTAGAGATGAGGTCTCGCCAAGTTGTCCAGGCTGATCTCGAACCCATGGGCTCAGGCTGTCCTCTCACCTCGGCTTCCCAAAGTGCTAGGATTATAGGTATGAGCCACTGCACCCGGCCTACAATTTTTTTTAAATTAGTTGGGCATGGTGGCATATACCTGTAGTCCCAGCTACTCGGGAGGCTGAGGCAGAAGAATCATCTGACCCCAGGAGGTCAAGGCTGCAGTGAGCCGTGATTGTGCCACGGCACTTCAGCCTGGGTGACAGAATGAGACCCTGTCTTTCAAAAAATGAAATAAAAATTAAAAGTCCAGGGAAGGGTCAACTCTGGAGAGATCAGGACAACTGCTTGCTCGAGGGCTGGAAGGAAAGAGCAGCTGAGTAAAGTATCTCTTTAACTAGAGCTGCTCGGTATCTCTTGAGTTCACTGGCTTTACAGAAGTTCCCTTCACCACATAGATAGCAAGTAACACCAATTTTAATTTAGCTCAGAATTAATATTTCCAGGTATTAAAACATCTTAGTTTGTAAAAATGTGAGGACTATTCTTTAAACTTATGGGTAAAAATTGCATTTATAATTATAATTCTTTCAAGTTGTATCCCCTGAGTACACAGTACTTTATTTAAGAAAACAACTACCTCTCCACCTGCTGAGTTCACTTCCAGTGCCTGGTTTGAATTCTGACTCTGAAAATGTTATTTAATAAAATACTCTTATTTTGGATACCTCTTATACAGCTTTAAAAATATTCTTTATTAAAAACATCTTTGAATCTTAAGTTTATTTGCTTTGGCAGCCCCTAACATACACATCTGAATTATTTTTGTAATAACTCGTTCGTTTCTTATATAAATTCCAAGGCATGTCTAATAGTCTGTCATTGCAATCTGAATCAGTTTTTTTTTTTTTCTGAGCAAACAAAAATCAGAAAGGTTTTAGGATTAATTACAAGCTTAAACATCTAGTAACTCCTCAAAAAATTAGGGAAATGGAATGTGTAGAAATTGCCTCAGTATTCTAAATAAATCTAACCTATCAGAATGTCCTTAGCTTTAGCATGATTTAAGGAACATGAAGATTGTTGAGAAATTCTTATGAGATTTTAAAAAAGAACAAGAACATCATGCTATAAAGCAAAAGAAAGAAACCCAATACTTTTGTCAGAAGCGAGTTTCCTCATGAAAATGGTAAAAAATATATAATTTTGGCTAGGCATCATGGCTCACACCTGTAATTGCAGCACTTTGGGAGGTCAAGAAGGGAGAATTGCTTGAGCTCAGGAGTTTGAGACCAACCTAGGCAACATACTGAGACGTTGTCTCTACAGAAATTCAAAAAAATTACCTAGGTGTGGTGGCATGCACCTGTAGTCTCAGCTCTTGGGAGGCTGAAGCAGAAGGATCGCCAGAGCCCAAGAAGTAGAGGCTGTGGTGAACCGTGATGGTGCCATTGCCCTCCAGCCTGGGTGACAAAGTGAGATCCAGATCTCAGTATCTCAATATATATGCTATGTATAATATATATAAAATATGCAAGTTAAATTATATATAATTTCATTTGCAAAATTTTTTGTTAACTCTGGTTTATTTATTTTTTTTTTGAGTTGGCGTCTCACTCCGTCGCCCAGACTGGAGTGCAGGGGCCGCTTCCGGCCACCGCAGCCTCGACCTGCTGGGCTCCGGCGATCCTTACGCCTCAGCCTTCCGAGTAGCCGGAACTACAGGCGCGCGCTACCACGCCCGGCTAATTTTTTTGATTTATTGTAGAGATGAGGTTTCGCCTGCCCAGGTGG
>CAUYQG010205893.1:0-37010 GCA_963574415.1 Tarsius wallacei | reverse complement strand
GCCTTGACCTGCTGGGCTCCGGCGATCCTTCCGCCTCAGCCTTCCAAGTAGCTGGAACTACAGGCGTGTGCTACCACGCCCGGCTAATTTTTTTGATTTATTGTAGAGATGAGGTCTCGCCAAGTTGCCCAGGCGGGTCTCGAACCCGCGGGCTCAGGCAATTCACTCACCTTGGTCTCCCAAAGTGCAGGATTACAGGCTGAGCCACCGAGCCCGGCCTCATTGTGATTCATGTAGATTTATTTCTATTATCTTTAGGGCTTTCTAGCTACCATACTTTTTCTTTGCTCTCTTTCTGCTAGACAAATTACCTGGTTTTTATTTTTACTTTTTTATTTTTGCGTTGGAGTCTTACTCTGTCACCCAGGCTGGAATGCAGTCGCACACTCAAGGTCACCCCAGCGTCAACCAGCTGGGCTCCAGCGATCCTTCCGCCTCAGTCTTCCAAGTAGCTGGAACTACAGGCGTGTGATACCACGCCTGGCTAATTTTTTTGATTTATTGTAGAGATGAGGTCTCGCCAAGTTGCCCAGGCTGGTCATGAACCCGCGGGCTCAGGCAATCCACTCGCCTTGGCCTCCCAAAGTGCTGGGATTACAGGCTGAGCCACCGAGCCCGATCGACCTGGTTTTTAAATTCCAAATTTTTTCCTTCTATGAGTTTGAAAGCTTTAAATCCTATTTCTATTCCTTTAGTGGTTACCCTTAAAATTTGAACGTCTACCTGACTCAGAAAGGCTAAAGCTAATCATCTCTCCCACGCCTCCCAAACAGTTCAAAGATCTTAGAATGTGTTCATTCAAATCACCTCCTCTTTCATTTCCATTTATTGTCAGGATTCTGGGTTTTAATCTTCCCTAAATCAGTGATGATCACCATTTTATAAGTGAATACTTACTTAGATTTACCCACACTTTCTAATATCTTTCACATCAAACCTTTTTGCACCTCTCCAGTTTCCTAAGTCTAGTTTCCTTCTTCCTAAAGTACGCTGAAGGTCTGTTAGTGAATAAACATTTTTCTCTCTGTAAAAATGTCTTTATTCTCATTATTGGATGATACTGTAAACTGGTTTCCGAAAACTGAGCCAACAACTGAGTTTCCTTAGTATGCTGATTTTATTCCACTGTGGCCTCCACTGCTACTACTCCTTGGATATCTGCTGAGTTTCACTGCTGAACCTCGGGGGTGATATGACTTCTCTCAGGCTGCTGTTAAGATGCTATTTTTTCCTTTGGGAGCTCCCATTAAACACTCATTGGGCCTTCTTGTTCTATTCGCCATGTTTACAACTTCTCTTCCTCACAAATCATCTCTTTTATCTCTCTGTATGGAATTCTAGTCAACTTCTTCAGATCTATTTTCCAGTTCATATACTTCTCTGAGGGTTTATGCTATTTAACATTTCCATTGGGTTTTTAACTCAATGATTAGAGTTTTCATTCTAGAAGTCTTACCTGGTTCTCTTAAAAATATCCCTTTTAAAATATATTGTCTTACTCTTTCCTTTCTATTCCTTCTTTTAGCCCTTCAATCACTTTAAGCATTTCTATTATAATCTCCTCTATTACCTGAAGTTCTTGTGTTAGGAACCTTCCTGTCTGTTGTGACCACTAACTCATAATTTCTTCTCATGTTTGGTAATTTCCTAGAAGGAGCTCGCCATCTGTGGGGACCGTAGGATTCCAAACAGCCTGTACAATGAAAGGGTCACTCTAGAAAAGTTTCACCACTGCTTTTGCAAGGAGCTTTAGGGGCATCACTGGCCTGCTGAGTGGTGCTAGCTTGGGGATTCCAGCAATGTGACCATTATAAACACAGACTTCAAACTTAGATGTTTCAATACTCACAGACAACTTCCTCCAACAGCATCCCGAGTGTGAAGCAATGATAAGCTCCCTTGCCATGTCTCTGGCCCTCTGGTAGAGTTTCTTGTATCCCTTTAACTTGGGACTGGCTTTTTGAGGGGATTTCCATTTCAAGTCCATTCATTAAAATCCAAACTCTTTTATTATTAGCACTTATTTTAGGGTCCAGGGAACTGCTTACTTTGCTCTGACTTGAAGTTCCTGCCTTGATTTTGGTTCTCTGTTATCCCTTTTCTTTCTTATAAGTTCAGCTATATATTTAAAATTTTCTTACTGTTATACTTTATATAGCATTTCTAAGTGATTGTGGTAGGAGCAGTTCCATTTAGCTCAATCTACCATATTACTGAAACAGGAAATCCACTCCATTGTCTTCTGGCTTCTCATGAGCTTGAAAAACCCAATACATCTTCATTCCTTATCTTTTGCATGTGACCTGTTTTCACTCTTTGAAACTTTATCCCCAGTGTTCTGGAATTACACAATATGCCACAGTTAGGATGTTTTCCATTCATCATTTTGGAACCTAATGACTGTCAATTCTGGAAACAGTCTTAATTTTTTTGATACACTTCTGTTCTTCATTTTCCCTTTCTTTATAGACTCCCTAGATGTCAGATTTTTTTTTTTTTTTGATTTGGAGTCTTACTCTGTCGCCCAGACTGAATGCAGCGGCATGCTCCCAGCCACCGCAGCCTCAACCTGCTGGGCTCTGGCGATCCTTCCGCCTCAGCCTTCCAAGTAGCTGGAACTACAGGCGCGCGCTACCACGCCTGGCTAGTTTTTTTAAGTTTATTGTAGAGACGAGGTCTCGCCAAGTTGCCCAGGCGGGTCTCAAACCCGCAGGCTCAGGCAATCCTCCCACCTCGGCCTCCCAAAGTGCTGGGATTACAGGCTGAGTCACTGAGCCCAGCCAGTGTCAGATGTTTTTATTCTATTTCCTGGAAGCCTCTGTCAATTCTTTATTTTTATTTTTTATTTTAAAGATGCGGGGTACAATTCACATTAGGTATACAAGTGGTTGTCAACTCTTTAAAGAAAAAAATAATGGTTTTAATTTACAAGAACTCTTTCTTATTCTGATTTTTATAATATCCTGTTTTTATTTCATGAATAAAATATTGGTTCCTATTTTTTAGTATTTCACTATGTGCTTTGAGATATTCTTCTATTGCACAATCAACTCTGATTCTTCTGAGGTATGTTTTGCTCTGCTTTTTCTGGCCTCTGCCTTTCATGTTGGAAGCTTTCTGAATATACCCAGTGATCCTTGGCTGTCCATCCCTATTTAAAATTGAGGCAGTTTCAGCCTGTAATCCCAGCACTTTAGGAGGCCAAAGTGAAAGGATTGTCTGAGCCTGGAGGTTCAAGACCAGCCTATGGAACTTGGTGAGACCTCGTCTCTACAATAAATCACAAAAAAAACTAGCCAGGCATGGTGGCGTGCTGTAGTTTCAGCTACTTGGAAGGCTGAGGTGGAAGGATTGCCAGAGCCCAGCAGGTCGAGGTTGCAGTGGCCCCGTGAGCATGCTGCTGCACTCCAGCCTGGGTGACAAGAATGAGACTCCAACTCAAAAAATAAAACAAAATAAAATTGAGGCAGAGGCAAGAAGATTGCCTGAGTCCAGGGATTCGAGACCAGCCTGGGCAACATGGTGAGGCCTTGTCTCTAAGGCCTCATCTCTTCAATAAATCAAAAAATTAGCTGGGCATGGTGGCTCATACCTGTAGTTCCAGCTACTCAAGGATTGCCTGAGCCCAGCAGGTCAAGGCTATGGTGGCTGTAAGCATGCCACTGCACTCCACCTTGGGTGACAAGAGTAAGACTCTGACTCAAAAAAGTGAGGCAACAGAAGATCTTTGTGGTGATGACACAATGACACAGTTCTATTTCTTGATTGCTGTGGTAATTACATGTATCTATATGTGATAAAAGGGCAAAGAACTATACAAATACAATGTCAAGTCCCTGGTGTCGATACTGTCTATGATTATGTAAGTATCTACAGGGAAACTGCATGAAGGATGAAGAGGACCTCTCTATTTTTGCAACTTCCTGTGAATCTATATTTACTTCAAAATAAAAAAATGTTTTTTTAAGTCAACGCAATAAAAAGATGGAAGCTTTGTGAACATGAGTCAGGCTCTGGACTGGTAAAGACCCTATTAGCTGGGATAGAAAGCCAGCTTTTGCTGTGAAGGACCGCCAAATGCTAGGAACAGCAGGTCTTGTCTCTGACATGCTCACTTTTCCCAGAGAGGAATCCTCCAATGGCATACCTCATGTCTGGTGTCAGCACTCTGCGATTTGCTCTTTTGGTGTGCAGACATTCATGAATTTCCTCTTTCAGCCCAGCGATACCCTGCTCCTTGCTATGCCCGAGGTACCTCAATTCTTTTTTTTGAGTTGGAGTCTCACTCTCACCCAGACTGGAGTGCAGTGGCTGCTCCTGGCCACCGCAGCCTCGACCTGCTGGGCTCCGGCAATCCTTCCACCTCATCCTTCCAAGTAGCTGGAACTACAGGTGCACGCTACCATGCCCGGCTAATTTTTTTTTCACTTATTGTAGAGATGAGGTCTCGCCAAGTTGCCCAGGCAGGTCTCGAACCCGCGGGCTCAGGCAATCCACTCACCTCAGCCTCCCAAGATGTGGGATTACAGGCTGAGCCACCGAGCCCGGCTGGTACCTCAATTCTGAACATAAACCTCTGCTCACTGATTCTTGGGCATAGGGTATGAGTATTCGCGGGTTTACAAAATCAGAGAAGTGACTGGGGAGTTTAGTTTCTCCCTATACAGATTCTCCACCTAATCCCTCCATTTTTAGGCCCAAACTACACTCCCACCTTAGATGCTACCAGGCACCTCTAATTCCTAAGGCTTTCTAAAGTGTTTTTTTCTTGGTGTATTTCTCCATAGGCAACATTTCTGCTTCCTCTGCTCGTCTTCCATTCACCTTTCAACTTCCAAAGATATGAAAAAAAAATTGTTTTAATGGAAATGGGGGCCTCATTGTGTTGCCCAGACTGGTCTTCAAGTCCTGGGCTCAAACAATCCTCGCAATTCAGACTCCCGAGGTGCAGGGATTACAGGTACAGCCTGCCTGAAATCTTTTATCTGTTGCTGTTCTCTCCTTGTCCTTGTGGATTTATACTTTTTTGTTTTTTGGGGTCCAGGTCTCACTCTGTCACCCAGGCTGGCAAGCAGTGGCATGCTCCCAGTTCAACACAGCCTCAACTTCCTGGGCTCAGGCAATCCTTCCACCTTAGCCTCCCAAGTAGCTGGGACTACAGGTGAGTGCCATCCCACCCAGCTAATACTCTGATTTTTTTTTTTTTGTAGAGATGAAGTCTCACTATGTTGCCTAGGCTGATCTCAAACTCTTGGGCTCATGCAATCTTCCTTCCTTAGCCTCCCAAAGTGCTGGAATTATAGGTGTAAGCCACTGCACCCCGCCGTGGGTTTATACATTTTGGGTTTTTTTTTTTTTTTTTTTTGAGTTGGAGTCACTCTGTGGCCCAGGCTGGAGTGCAGTGGCATGCTCACAGCCATTCCAGTGTCGACCTGCTGGGCTCCAGCGATCCTTCCGCCTCAACCTTGCAAGTAGCCCAAACTACAGGCATGCACTACCACACCCAGCTAATTTTTTATTTATTTTAGAGACAAGGTCCCACCAAGTTGCCTGGGCTAGTCTTGAACCTGTGAGCTCAGGCAATCCACTCGCTTCAGCCTCCCAAAGTGCTGGGTTTATAGGCAGAGCCACGGAGCCCGGCCAGGTTTATACATTTTAAAAATTCTTTTGCTATTATTTTTGCAGGGTTTCTGAGGGAAGTGGATATAACTGAATGTGTTCACCCTACCATGTTTACCTGAAGTATGTCAACCAAAGATTTTTTAATCTTAATTTTGCAAAGTACTTACATACAATCATAGGACATATTTGGAGATGAAGGAGAAAGGACAGTAAGTCAACAAAAACAGGGAACCACAAAATAAAAAATTAGAAATCCTTAGTTCAGATATTTACCTACTCAATGTAAAGACCAGTTCACCTTTGGTGGGTTCTCCCAGTGCTGTTATTCTGAGATTTGAAATAGTGGGTAGGAAAAAAAAAAAAAACAAGCATAACTCCATCAGAAACTCATCCGAACACCCAGAAGGGCCACCTACCTGCTTCTACCAATGGCTTTTTGTTTCAAATGTCAAAGAAATTTTAAATTCTATTAGTTGCTGTGATTTCAACAATAGCAGAACTGATCCAGGACAAATTCAGGCTCTGGGTGGAAGAGATTCACTGTTAGTGTCAGCAGCAAGTGTGGGTAATCAACACTTTACACACTTACAAAATTAAATTAGATTCTCAAATGCTAAACTAAAAACAATCACTGAAAAAGTCACCAAACATAAATAGCAGCACATGTGCCCCTCAGCAGACAGCCACACTGCTTAAGGATGGTGGATCTGTGAGCCAACAGCAGGGAAGATCCTCTCGGAAAGCTCAGCACCTCCTAGCGCAAAGTACCCTCTTGTACATTTCAGCACAACCATGTCTTAAACCTGCCAAGCAGCTATAGAAAGGACATTCTTGTCAAACAACAAATACTTCATCATACTACTGCATAAGAAGTATTACAATCATACAATGCCAGAGACTCAAAAGAAATATACCATATGGTATCTGCTCTGAAAAACGCATATGTACATGTATGGTTCATGTGACTGGTAAATATTTGAAAGCTTGCCCACTGTCCAAGAAGATCTATTTAGCAACCCTTTCTCATCCTAGGGTGATTGTGCAGCCCCAGATTTAAAACAATTAGAACTCTGTTCCTGGAAAGATTTAGGACTTTCAGCCCTTTCAGTTTCTAGGAGTCTTAAATCCTCTAGGGCATATTTAAATAGGAAAGGGGGTTAAGTCCCAATATAATGCAAGACAGCTGGCACAGAGTCAATGACTGACAGGCACATACCATAAGAGGTGGCCCACCTGCCAGATGCCACAGGACAGAGAGAAGATCCAAATGCAGGGTGTAATAAGCAAACCAATAGATAACACAATTCAAAAACAGGTACAGGATTTACTTAAACAGACAATTCTCCAAAGAAGTTACACAAATGGTTATAAACAAAACAACTGACAATCACAAGTGTTGGTGAGAATGTGGAGAAATTGGAAAAACTGCTGGTGGGCATGTAAAATGGTACATTCTAGAAAGCAATTTGGCTGTTCAAAAGGTTAAACACAGATTTACCAAATGACCCAACAATCCCTCTTCTGGGTATAATACCCAAGAGAATTGAAAAACAAATATTCACACAAAAACATATACACAAATGTTCACAGCAACATTATTCAGAATAGCCAAAAAGTGGAAACAACCCAAATGTTCATCAACTGATAAATGAATAAACACAATGTAATATATCCATAAAATGGAATATTATTCAACAATAAAAAGGAAAGAAGTGCTGATACATGGAAGAACTACAACATGGATGAACCTTAAAAATATTATGCTAAGTAAAAGAAGCCAGAAACAAGGGCCATATTTTGTATGTGTCCATATATATGAAATGTCCAGGAAAGGCAAACTCTTTAGAGACAGACACGGTTCTAGAAGTTGAGAGGGGGTGGAGGGAGGGGAGCATAGGGTATAACTGCTAATGGGTATGGGGTTTATTTTTGGGGTGATGAAAATGTCCTAAAATTAGATAGTGGTGTGGTAATCACACAACTCTTAGAATGTACTAAAAACAACCTGAATTGTACACTTTAAAAGGGTGGATTTTATGGTATGTGAATTATCTCAATAAACTCAAGCCAGATTGAGTTGCAATTGGTGACTCTGCCTGGTTCTATGGTCTTTAGTAAGGAGTTTTATTAAGTAAGTCTCCTAAGTCATAGTGTTCCCTGTAAATCCTCAGTATTATTGATTCTATTTCTTTCTTTCTTGAGTCCAGGTCTCACTCTATCACCCAGACACAATAACGGCTTACCACAGCCTCAAAATCCTGGGCAGCTCAGGTGATCCTTCTGCCTTAGCCTCCAGAGTAGCTGGGCCTACAGGCATGCACCACCACAACTGGTTAATTTTTTTTATTTTTTGTAGAGATGAAGTCTCGCTATGTTGCCTAGGCTGGTCTTGAACTCCCGGGCTCAAGCAATCCTCCCGACTCAGCCTTCCAAAGAGCTAGGATTATACGTGTAAGCCTGAGCCCAGCCAAATTCTATTTTTCAAGTCAAATACCCAAACCTTTCTCAACTGTAACTCATCACCAGGAAACTAAACAGGCACTAGTAACATCCTTTACTCTTAGAGAAGTAGGTATGTTTTGTCCCCCAGTGCTGTGCCAGGCATATCACTTCCCTTCTTTCCTCTCTCTATTGTGTTGCCTTTCATGCCAGGCTATTGAGTTGGATTCAGTTTAGTGCTGCTTCAGCAAAACCAGTACTCCCTGAAGATGGATGGGTGTGTCTACCTACGGACATTTCTTTCCTGAGAAAGAAGTCTCTGTGTCTTCCATCAACCTTAATTTCAACCACTTAGCCTTTCTGGGCCTTAATTCCTTGACTATAAGTGTTCAACTAAGTCACCCCAGGATCCTTACAGTACTACCACTAAAGATGCAGACAGACACAGAAACCCAATACACAGCCATAAAATCTCAGGACTCAGGTGAGGACCCCATCTGCACTTAGCACTCAATAGTTGAAAACATCCTCCCACTCTGATGTACCAGAAGAAGAAAATGTGAGGTGCAAGGGTCTACAGGAGAGACAGAGAGGATGGAAACCTCAACGTGTAGGAAACACACTCCAACCTTGGGAATCACTAGGCCCTTATGTCTTCCTGGAAACTGTAAAAAACATAGTCAATAATCCTATCAGGAGCTGTCATCTCAGAAATATCTCATTGGAATCACATGAAAGAAACAGGAATTCCAAGCATTAATTAGGATAACTCCTCATCCTGAAGAAAGGAAATGGAACCTAATTCACACGGCCATGGTTTGCATTTGTGGAGGGCCCTTTGAGAGTTTTGCCTTGGCTTCTGCAAGGAGTTCAGGGGTAGCCTCAGCCTGAACTCTAACACCAAGAGAGCAATTCTGACTAGGGCAAAATACCAGGGGTGGAAAGGCGATCAAAGACACTTGGAGAGAGAAAAGGGCTGGGAGGTTGGGGGAGAAGGGAGAGGGATAAAAAAGACACTTGGGATATTTTTTGGAATACTTTTTCACTTAAGTTGTTTTTAAAAACCTTTCCTCCACCCTCACAAGGGTCTTTGGATTCAGATACCTCTGTAAGTCCTCCTACCCCCACCAGTGGCACCCTTTGGCAACAGAGACAACCCTGCACCAGTAGAGGGGCTTGGGAGCTCCCACCCAGGAATCATGGATTCCCACACCATCTCCTACACAGCAGAGTCAGTCTCTCCTTGAAGTGGCGCTAAAACTGGATCCAACAATATCTTGGCACAAAGGGCAACACTTGAGAGGACAGAAGGGACGTGAAGTGCCTGGCACAGCACTGAGGGACAAGACACACCAAACTGGCCATGAGCTACCACAGAAGCAAATAAAGAGAAAGGTCAGAGTCTAAATCCAGGTTTGTCTGGAGCTACAGGTATGACCGGTGAAGTGCAGAGCAGTTGTACAGAAAGCTACTATTTATGTAAAAAATCAAAATAAATAATTAGTCGGGCATGGTGGCATGTGCCTATAGTCCCAGCTCAGGAGGCTGAAGCAGAAGGATTGCCTGATAGGAGGTCGAGGTTGCAATGAGGCATTATCATGATACTGCATTCCAGCCTGGGCGATAGAGTGAGACCCTGACTTAAAGAAAATACACTCACACACAAGCTAGAATATATCTACTCACAGTGGCTATCTCTAGGGAGTGGAAATGGTAGGAAGGAGAAAACATTTTACTACATATTCTTTTATTCAGTTTTTTCATTTCTTAAAATGTGTATACATTTTTGACACCCTCTGTATACTTAAATATATATAGATAGACACATACAAATTAAGCAATATTCCTCCTAAGCCTCAATCATGTATACTGTGTGAGCTTCCAAACATGATGAGAAAATGGAAGCAGAGCTAAACTACTCCCTAAGTAATATTACCACTGGTCAGGTACTGTGCTGAGCACCTCTCAAAGTGCTTAGCACAATCTCAATCCCAACAACTGCACAAGATGCTATCTTTTCTAGTCATCAAAACCGAGAAACTGCAGGTATACATGCCTGCCCCGCGTCTGAACCACCACATGCCTTCTCTGGCTCACATAATGTCTCCTCGTCCAGCCCTTTGCTTGGGGACTGCACCGCCTGAGCTGCAGGCACAACAAACGAGGCCATCCTGCAAAGCTCAGGGACATCAAAGCACAGAAGGGCAAGAGAGCTAGTCAGATGACCTGAGTGCCAGCTCTCTAGATGCTGCTGACTAGCTGGAGATCCTACAGGCATCACAACAAATTCTCATCATGATGCAAGAGGAACAGGCATTCCAAGATGGAAGCGTCAACTGGAACTACTTTTCAGGATGGCAGGTAAGATGAATTAAAAGTGGAAGTCTTAGAATTGAGACCCTCAAGTCCAAGCAAAGTGAAAGTGGCAAAGGAGTTCTTGTTATTGTTGTTTTGTTTTAAAAATACAATCCAGGCTGGGCGCAGTGGCTCATGCGTATAATCCCAGCACTTAGGATGCCAAGACAGGAGAAATGCTTAAGCCTAGGAGTTTGAGAACAGCCTGGGCAGCACAGCAAGACCTCATCTCTACAAAAAGCAAAAAAATGAGCTGGGCATGGTGGTGCATACCTCAAGTCCCAGCTACTCATAAGGCTAAAGTGGAAGGATCGCTTCTGTCCAGGAGTTCAAAGCTGCGGTGAACCAAGTTCATGGATGATGCCACTGCACTCCAGCCTGGGCAACAGAGTGAGACCCTGACTTAAAAAAAAATTGAAAATACAACCCAGAAATGATTCTTTGGGCTCAAGTCTATGAGAATCAGAGTATTATCAAGGGGAGGGAAGACGTCAAGCAGCTACAGAAGAGTTTCCTGGGATACCTGCAAATGGTCATCAAAGAGGGGTCAACTGCACCACAACAAATCTGACGGATTTTCAATGCAGGTGACACAATCTGTTTTGGAAAGATGCCTTCTAGAACACTGATCAACAAAGAGGAGAAAACTAAATCCAGTTCTGAAGTATCCACAGTTTAATGGAAATACTACAGGGGTGCCGTGAATTTGAACTTCTCTTGGACACTGGCAGATAGTCTTTTGGTATTTGACCCACCATTTTAAATTTGTCAAGTGGGAGGAGGTTAAAGTTACCACAGTAAGTATTTTGTAAACAGAAATATTTATATGCTTATAAAGACTAGAATAACCATCCACTGAAATAATAAAAAGCAGTTATCCCTGAGTGATGGAATTACAGGTTACTCTTTTACTCACTGTTTATACATTCTTTCATTTTTGCATCAAGGATATAAGTAACTTAGTACAACTTAGCAATCAGGGAAAAAGCTATAAATCTAAGACAAATAAGAAAATGATCCCAGCAATTTTTCTTCAGTGTTGGATCACCAGAGACTAAACATCAGACTATTAAACTTGAGACTTTCTGTCCTTGCCTGACGATTGGATACCCAAGAGACTGGCCTATGCTCCCAGGCCTCTGCCCAACAACCTATAGCTGTTCTTGTTCCAGTCACCACCTCTCAAAGTGCTATCCATGGCTCCTTAGAACTACCAAATTACCTTTTTTTTTAAAGAAAGCATCCTACCTGACCCCTCTCTCTCTGTCATCAAAAGCTATTGGCCAACACTCTCTTTCCTGAACAAAATTCTTCAAAAAAGGTAACTCTTAAGGCAGAGTATGAAATACAGATTAGAGAAAGAAAAAGATAATTAAGAAAGTTTATTCCAACATTTAAAAGGCAATTATGCTAAATGCAATGTAGCATACCAGATTATATTCAGATTGGATCCTGGAACAGAAATAGGATATCAGTGGAAAACTAATACAAATGAAAGTGTGCAATTTAGATTAACAGTATGTGGCCGATGTTCATTTTCTTTTCTTTTCTTTTCTTTTTTGAGATAGGGTCTCACTATGTTGCCCAGCCTGACCTTGAACCCCTGAGCTCAAATAATCCTCTGGCCTCAGCCTCCCAAAAGACTGGGAAGATTATAGGTGTGTACCACCACACCCAGCTCAATGTTAATTTCTTACTTTTGAAAACTGATCTGGGCGCAGTGTCTTGTGCCTATTAATCCCAGCACTTTGGGAGGCCGAGGTGAGAGGACTGCCTGAGCCCATAGATTCGAGACCAGCCTGGGCAACTAGGCGAGATCTCATCTTTACAATAAATCAAAAAATTAGCCAGGCATGGTAGTATGTGCCTGTAGTTCCAGTTACTTGGAAGGCTGACGCAGAAGGATCGCCTGAGCCCAGCAGGTTGAGACTCTGGTGGCCTTGAGCATGCCACTGTACTCCAGCCTGGGTGACAGAATGAGAGACTCCAATTCAAAAACAAAAAAAAATTGATGGTGGTATACAAGATGTGGAACATGAGGGAAAGCTGGGTGAAGGGTATAAGAGAACTTTCTGTATGATTTTTGCAACTTTTCTATAAATCTAAAAAATGCTTATTTAAAAACTGCAGTTATGAGGGCATGAAATAGGACAGCAGTAAGAATTAAAGAAAGACAGAGGACAGCTGAATATACATTTCCAAGGTAGGTATCTCCTTCCACCTGGATGCTTCTAAGCATCCAATTTGCAACGCTGTCTTAAACAGAATCTCCCTCTACACTTCTCTGTCCATGCTGCTATTACAGGCAGGACCAGTAACCTGGTCACACACATGACAAGTCTGAGTCTCGGCCATGCTTTCCCCTTCTCACTCTCTATATAAAGGCGACCACATGTCTTCCGTGAACACCTATTACTTAAATAAAATTTTTTCTAAAAGCTATAACATTTGATGGTTTGGGGAATTATTGTTTAATGGGACAGAGTTTCAGTGGGGGGATGATGAAAAGTTCTAGAGACAGATGGTAGTGATGGTTACAAAATAACATGAATGTACTTAATGCCACTGAACTGTTGTTCACTTAAATGATTAAGATGGTAAGTTTTGTTATGTATATTTTACAATTTTTTTTTAACTTAAAGGCTTCTCATCTCTCTCCTGTCATCTGAAGGCCTTGGCAACCCAATGTCCCCATTCCTGCCCTGTCTCCCACCTCCTGCCATGTACCCCGACTCAGCTATGTGCCAGGCAGTAGAACACATGCCTTACCTGTTATTCCCCAAGCATCGTTCACGCCTTTGCATCCCATCTGAGAAACCTTCCCCGACCACCACATCTCCTTCCTCTCTACCCCATCACTTTAATTCGAAGCTTTATTTATGGCTCTTAGATTCAGTAGAGTCCTGATTTTACTAGGGGGTTAGGTCCTAAGGTCAAATTGAATATTCAAAATAATCTTTGAAAAATTCCCTAAGTCCGTAAGTAAGTCCAACATAAACAAGTCTTTCCTTTTGCACTGAAACAGGCATTGCTTCCTCCACTGAATATTGGATGAAGTTGCCAACCCACACTTATGGGCCATTTTGTTTGAAAAGTCAGTACAGTAAGTCCTCAACCAACGAACAAATCCCATCCCAAGAGTGCATTCCTAAGTCCAATTTGTTCATAAGTCGAACAAAGCTGACTTTGTGTTAGGAACTCAACTAACACAATCGACTATATAGTACTGTACTGTAATAGGTTGATAATACTTTTCACACAAATAATACATTAAAAAACAAAAAAATACAGAAAACCTTTTTGATTTTACAGTACAATACCTTGCAAGCACGTGACAATGTACGTCAGACACATGAACTAACTTATGTGATTGGCTGGATGTGGGAACGCACAAAGATACATTTGTATCTTTGAAAGTTCACGTGCAAACAAAGATACATTTGTATCTTTGAAAGTTTGCAACTAGAAGGTTCATTTGTAGGGGACTTACTGTACTTTCATCATTCCATGCCATGCATGCATATGTGATGTCATGCAAACTGAACGCACAGAAAAGACAATTCATCTGCACTGTAAAAACCTCTTAACTGGTCTCCAGGATTTCCAGCCCCCAATACACCTTTGAACTGCTGCTAAATCACCCACTGCAGACTTTGAAGCACCTCCTCATTACGCAAAAAGCAAATCCAAACACCTGAGTCTGTTTTCCAAAGACCTGCACACCACACAGCAAGCACAATGCCAGCTGCCTTCAAGAGGCAGCTGACAGTGTGGCTAGGGGGCACTGCCGGGTTTTAACCTGAGCCCTTCCGCACACTTCTTAACCTGTCCTCAACTGTAAAGTAACACTACCGACTGCATGGGCCTCTCCAGTGACAGTGCTCAGAACACAGCAGATGCTAATAAACTTTTGTTATTATCATTATTTACAGTCAGGTTCAGCCTCACCTGCCAGCACTCTCTCGCCTGTCTTCTTCCATCCCACCTCTAGCTCAGCACGCCTCAAAATATGGTCCAGGGATCCCTGAGATCTTCTCAGCAGGTCTAAAGTCAAAACTTTTCACAACACTAAGATTAATTTCCCTTTTCCTCTCTCATCCTCATAAGTCCTCAGTGGAATTTTCCAGAGGCTACATGATGGGTGATGATGTCACTGCTCTGATGGCTAATAGAATGTATGCCTGGGTATTCTTAGGCTTTAAATTTTGTTTAAATTTTTATATGGTAAATGTTAATAAAGATAACCCATCTAAGCAAAAGCTTGTTGGGGTCCTCAATCATTTTTAAGTTAAAGGAGTTCTGAGGTCTAAGTTTGGAACTGCAGAAGTGAACCATTTCTGTGTTTCCTGGGTTTCTTTTGTTTTTTTAGTTGGAATCTCACTCAGTCACTCAGGCTAGAGTGCAGTGGCAGGCTCACAGCTCATGGCTCATCACAGCCTTGACCTCCTGGGCTCAGGTGATCCTTCTGCCTCAGCCTCCTAAGTAGCTGGAACTACAAGCGTACGCCATCACACCCAGCTGATTTTGGATTTTTTTTTTTTTGTAGACATGAGGTCTCATTATGTTGCCCAAACTGATCTTGAACTCCTGGGCTCAAGCAATCCAGAAGTGAACCATTTTTTCAGGCACATTCCATGAGCTTCCTGCCGCTACTGCCTTTGAGCACATTGGTCTTCCCGCCTAGGATGACCCTCTCTTCACCACTGCTGTTCTAAGCACTTATCTTTCAAGGACTAACTCAAAAGGTACCTCCATGATGGCACTTCCTAAAACTCCCTCATAACTTTAATTGTATGCATTATGTGCATTAATTCCTTCACTCATCAAACACATCTCATTGAGCACCTAATTGAGCCAGTCACTGAGGATACAGCAGTGAACAAGACATTTCTGTACTTCTCTTACCTTCTGGCTGGGGAGGCAGTAAACAGGACATGAAGTAATATAATCTCAGATAATGCTAGGTGCTGTGAAGAAAAAAAGCTGAGTAAGGGATCAGAGGGAGGGTTCTCTATCTTATCAGACTAAGTTTCTGGAGCAGTGCTTTCCAGTACAGCAGCCACTATAGTAAAAAGAATGTACAGTCTCTCATAAATACTTTTCGTATTGATGTTATATAGTATTTTGAGTACACTGGGTTAAGTAAAATATACTAAAATAATTTCACCTGTTTTTCTATTTACTTTTTTGGATGTGGCTCACATTATATCTCTATTAGTCAGGACTCTTCTAGAGCAGAGATGGGCAAACTGCAGCCTGCAGGTCAAATCCAAACTATTGCCTGTTTTTCTAAATAAAATTTTGCTGGAACACAGCTACACCCATTCATTTGCTTATTGTCTCTGAATGCTTTCATGCCACAATGGCAAAGTTGAATAGTTGGAAGGAGACAGTGTAGCCTGCGAAGCCTAAAACATTTACCATCTGGCCCTTTCCAGAAAGTCTGCTGAGCCTAATCTGGAGGATAAGGCCTGTGTAGGGTGTCCTGACTCCCCATAACATCCAACCCAGTGTAGAGGCAGCCATGTAATCATGAAGACAACATGTACTGAGGCAGCATAAACAGCTCTAAGTCTGAATCTGGAGTCTGCCTCTTACTAGCTGTGTGGTCTTGGCAAGTTATAAGCACTCTCTGGGTTTCAGTCTCTCTAAAATGGGACACTGGTTCTAGGATACCTGTCATGGAAGAAAAAATAAAAGAAAATAATTTAAAAATAGGGCACTGGCCATGTGAGATGACACAGGTAAAGCATGAGTTAACACTGCAGGGCACATAGTAAGAATCCATTGAGACTGGCTGAATAAAAGAAAGTAATTTAATTAAAATGCTGAATAATCATTTTCCTCTTGAACTGGCTGCATTATACTCATAACAACTATCATATTTTCATCGCAAAAAGAAATAAAATCCAATGAAACTTCATAACAGTGACTGTGTAGTCATCATCAGCAGCAGCAAGCAATGAGGAAGGAAAAAGAAGCAGGCCTTTCTAGTACTGATACTCGAAAGTAACCCTGATTATTAGGGCCACCTAGTCAATTTCTTTTCCCTCCTAGAGCCCACCTTTTGACAATTTCTGGTTCATTAACACTGGCACTAGAAGAATAAGCAGAGAGGAGTAAAAAATCTCAAATCAATTACATATTAAAACTTGAAGGGGGGTGAAAAACTGAACCGACTGACATCAATAGGGTTTTAAAGGACTTTTATATCAATGCAATTCAAAGAGCAGTCCCAGTTAGTGGCATCAGCGTCACTGGGAGCTTGTCAGACAAGCAGATTCTCTAGCCCAGTGGAATTAGAATAACTTGCATTAGGAGAACCCAGGTGATGGTATGCAATATTAACCTTGGAGAAATGCTGGTCTAGAATGCATTTATTCATGCTCTCCACACTCAACCCAATAAACGGGTGTGGTTATATCCATTTTTAACAGATGGTTCCTGATTCCTTCAAAGTAACAGGCCTGACATAACTGCAACTCCAGGCTCCCTCCACAAGGTCTTGATGCAGGCAGAGCACATAGCCCAAGCTGCGTTCCTGATTCATTTATAGTTCTTGGTTCATTTATACCAGTTGGGCTGGTATTCTTTTTCCAATACAGGAGTCTGGTACTCAGACATCCTCCTAAGGTAGGGACTGGGTGCTGATCACCATTCAGGAAACTCACTTGTGTTAATCCGCCACTTGCCAAGTGCGTTCGATGGGGACTATTACATGGGGAATGCAGCCAGACACAACTGCATTTCAATCACAGGTGACACCACAGATGACACTAGCTCTAGCTAGCTTTATCCTAGCCCATGGTGCATGTACTCTGCCTGGGAAGTCTCATGATAGTACACTACAGAATGGTGTATTTTGATTAATCTGCTCTTCCTAGTTTTAGGATGCCCTTATGTCTCAGCTTGGGCAATAAATTACTGTGCATCATCAACCCACCTAGCGCTGGAGGCTGGACGAGGAGGACTGGGCTAGCAAGCAGTCCACACAGCTCCAGCACAGATCTCAAGGTGTCTGGAAGAAGACTAGGTAGACTCTGTATGTAAGCGTGAAGCAGCAAACTCTGGCCACTCATTCAAATGTTTCCCAAGAATCTACACATGTGTCATAGCATGTAAGCCTTAGGAGGTACTGTTTTTGCTTCTCAAGGAGCTTCCAATCCAGGAGCGAGAGTGCCAAGTGTATCAAGGGACATTAGACGTAAGGAACAACACAGTGAATTGGAGGAAAACAGTCAGACTGGCTGGAGTCAACTGAAGAGGTAGAAAATGAAGTGGGACTATAGGTGAGGGATCTTGAATGACAACCCAAGGCAAGACAAGAGGCCGGATCCTGACACAATCCAAGAGGTCGTTTAGGAGGAAACATATTTACACACACAGATGAAGCAAATATGGCAGAATGTTAACAACTGCTGATTCACAATGGTTGGTACTTAGTAATCACTGGCCTAGACTTTCAACTTTTCTTTATGTTTAAAATTTTTTCAAATTAAAAGTTGAGTCCCGGGTTCCAGCACCAAAAAAAAAAAAAAAAAGTTGGGGAAAAAATTTAATTCCATGGGCCTGGGGATGGGGAGTCACATATCACAAGATTTTACACCCATAAAATCTAAATGACATGAAGGAGCTATCAAGTCAGCAGCTTGAAATGTGATGTAGCTGTGGAAGTCATCTAAATGCAGGCAGATGTAGCTACAGGCTTGGAGAGCACTCCAAAAAATGGAGCGGGAGAGGTGAAGAGGACAGATCTTGGAAAAATCTCACATCTGGGGGTAAGAGGAAGGAGACAAAAACAACAAAAAAAGAGAACCATTTAGTATATTCTGGTATAATGGAACCCAAGGGAAAGAAGTTTCCATTAAGAGGACATGGTCAACCATACTAAATAAGGCTGACAGGTCAAAAGGAGGACAAGAGCTAAGAAAATGTCAGCAAATGCAATGACCAGGAATTCACAAGTCACTTGTAACCTTCAGGGGAGCTGTCACATCCAGTGGTGTGAGAGACCAGACAGAAAAAGGCTAAAGAGGTGAGGAGGTCATAAGACATTAAGACAGACATCCATTTCCACCAGTAAGGTGCTGGGATCCCCTGAAAGCACGCTGGGGGTAGGGAGACATGCTTTCTTCCTTGGCTTGCAGATGATATCATCAACCTTCAGGGCTCTCACAATCCCTTAAGCAATTAAACAGTCAGAGCAGAAAAATACCAGGATGCTTTCAGCACTGCATATGTCAAGTCTTGATGCTCCTGAAGCTGCTGAGAGACATATTTGTGTGTCTATATACTTCCCACCTGCACTTAAGGGGCTAGCAAACACAGTCCAGTGGACATGCCTGTCAAGGTATCTTCACCAGCCCTTATCCCAGAGGCGTCCCACAAAAAGGATCAAAATTAAATCAAGGAGGAAGAAGATCATCAGAGCTGCTGAGTGTGAAAGACCAGCTCTCTCTTGCAGGATGCAAATAAACTACGATCTCTTTAAGGGTGCCTGCAGGAAATCTGTCAGCGATAGCTGGGAGTTTTCATCTTATTGTTGGGTAGGATTGACTGCCCTTTTTTTACAAGCATGACTCAATTCTTTAAACTTGAAATTGTCAGACTTTCTCAGATATAGCTATGTATCCATTTAAACCAAAAGTGACCTAGCAAGTGTCTTACTCCTTTGACCTAGCTGAATTTTTTTTTTTTTTGAGTTGGAGTCTCACTCTGTTGCCCAGACTGGAGTGCAGTGGCGCGTTTCCTGCCACCGCAGCCTCGACCTGCTGGGCTCCGGCAATCCTTCTGCCTCAGCCTTCCAAGTAGCTGGAACTACAGGCGCGCGCTACCCCGCCTGGCTAATTTTTGATTTATTGTAGAGATGAGGGCTCGCCAAGTTGCCCAGGCGGGTCTCGAACCCGTGGGCTCAGGCAATCCTCTTGCCTCGGCCTCCAAAGTGCTGGGATTACAGGCTGAGCCACCGAGCCCAGCCAACCTAGCTGAATATTAAATGCTGCTGCGGTCTCTCAAAATATGCAACCAAACTGAAAATCTCCCAAATAATTAGCCAGATTTTATCCAAAAAGGACACTCATTCCAATACTTATTGCCTGCTGAATATTTCAGAGTGGCACATCATTTGCCTGCAATGTTTAAATCATAAAGATTTGCTTTTCACAGTACTGCTTCAATAGAATACAGAATATGGGGGATGGGGGGGGTAAGGAGGGGAAGGGAGAGGCTCAGGATGACCTAGACAAAGCTGCCCAAAAGATCCATTCCACACAGTCAACCTGGGTTGAAGGACATGAAATATTCAACCACAGAGTATAGCTAACAAACAAACAAAACATGGGCAAATAACCTTGGCGTACAAACATTCAGAGGATTATCCATTAACACGATTCAATTTTATTGTGAATTACAAAAAATTCTAGTAAGTATTTTGCTCTTCCCTGTCTGTAACCACACACGTCAGGTAGTTTCTCATAGAGCCCCCAGGGGCTGGCTGGAATGTCAGAAACAGAAGCAGTTCTGAATGGGCACTCCTGCTCAGTAAGAGCTTCAAATGTGGATGCAGCAGCATTAAAATCATGACCTCCTCCGGGCCTGGCATCCATTCACTGGAGCAAGTGGAGCCTCAGGAAGGAGCTACAGTTAAATATACCTAAATCCTATTAAGTAAGATAAGTGATAGCATCTTGCAAACTGGAAAGCACTTTATAAACAATCCTGATTGTTACTTTCCTCCTTTTAATTATCACTTTAAACTAGCAACTCCCCACTCTCACCCAGAAGCAGGCTATGCAATGGGCAAGAAAACACCAAAAGCTTCTACCAGAACAGGAGCACAGATCATGTTCTCCTGGGCGAAAACCCACTCGTCAGAGAGAGCCACCCTGACTCCAACTTTGAGGGGACCACCAGGGGCAGCTGACACTGGTCACATGCCCAGCACTGTTGTGATGGCAATTCATGTTACACACGATAACTGCACCACTTTTTAAAAGTGCTGGCCCAGAACAGCTTCTACTGGATTCCATGAGGCCTGATAGTGGGCAAAATAGTAAAGAGAGAGGAAGAGTTCCTCTCGATAGAACAGGAAAATGAAACAGAGAGAAGCAAGGATAACAGTGAAGTGGGGATAGAGGAAGTGCAAAAAGACCTTTATTGTCCTAAAGCGAAAACACGTGGAAGCTGAAGAGAAAGGAAACTGGAATAGAGGCAGAACTAGCTTCCCTCCAAGGAGTCCTTCCTGAACCTGTCTCATGACTCAGCATTCTTAGCCTGAGGATGACAACAGCAGCACAAGAGGGAATGGGAGGTCAAGCTGGAGTTCCTAACATTGACCATTTCCAAGTCAACACAGAAACAAACGCCAATTACAAGTGTTTGCACGCTTGTTTTGCAGCAGGAGGTAGAGGTAGGGAATAAAACCAGTGTTGAAATGAATCAGACTACAGAGGTTGCCTTCATTCAACACTGAGGGCATTCAAAGGTTCACTAGAAATGTTCTTGACAGTTATTTTGAGAAGAAATGAAAAGTGTGGAAGAGCAGACGCACACCACAAGTACAAACGTGGTATTCCTCCTGTCCTGCTCCCTATCCATCATCTCCCTCTCTCCTGCCCACTGGTACAATTTCCACCCATCCCAGCATCCTGTGCCTTCCTCCCTCCTTACTTGTTACACTAAGACTCCAACTGTTTAAAGACAAGATGATTAATGCCAACCGCAGGGCTTCTGATTCGTGTTTGATTAGGGTACTCGGTCAGATATAGTAATATCTATGAATCCCGGACTTAAATATTCTCAAGTGAGAACAAAGTACATTTACTTCAATTTGTATTCAGGTTCCTCCACTTGGCAGTGTGACACTGGGAAATTTACTTAACTTCTCTGTTCCTCAGTTTCCTCCTCTGGAATATGGGGCTAAATAATGGTACCTAATTTACAGGGTTGTTGTGGGCATTAAGTAAAACAGAGGTCCCCAACTCCTGGACTGCAGACAGATACTGCTAGGAACTGGTCTGCACAGCAGGGGATAAGCAGCGGGTGAGTGGAGCTCCGCCTTCTGTCAGATCAGTGGGGGCATTCGATTCTCATAGGCATGTGAACCCTATTGTGAACTGCACATGTAGGGATCTAGGTTGCATGCTCCTCATGAGAGTGTGTATTAGCCTGATGATACCACACCCCCTCACCCCACTCCCATCCATGGAAAAACTGTCTTCCATGAAACCAGTCCCTGATGCCAAAAAGGTTGGGGACCACTGGAGTAAAACATATTAAGCACTTAAAGAATGCTTGGCACATAGTAAACAATCTCTTATTGTCTTAAAAAACAAAAGCAATACTCTATCATCCTTGTAATTCATAATTTTGGAACCTATCTTTTGGGAATTTCGAAAGATGTGTCTATCAGACTCTGGAAAACACGTACATATACATATATATTCATTCCACGCCCCCCCTCCTGGAGGTTGACAGGTATTACTCTAAATGTGCATTACTGAATTTCTTATAAAGTAATAAAGGTGTGAAGTTCATGAGTATTTCTAAAAGAGGTTCAGTAAAGTCAAATCTATAACCCATCTGGTCACTAGCAACATGATCAATCAGGAATTCCTATGCCACTGAAACAAGCCCCCTGCACCTTTTGCTTCCAAGGTGCCTCTTTGGTAACGCATCACCCTATGACACTCAAGTGGTCTCTTAAAGGGACAAGGCTGGCTCTGTCTGACAGACATCAGAATGAAGTTTGCTAATAATCAAGTGGCTGTCCCAGGCATGACCTGACTACACTTTTGGTTATTCCATCCGTGCAGGCTCCTTTCAAGGGTTAGAAAGACAGACTAACTGCAGAGAAAGAAAATGAGGCAGTGAAATGGCCAAGGTCATTCAGGGTAGGTGCCAGCTAGGAAGAACACCCAAAGGCTTTGGCTTCCAATCACAGTACAAAACACATGCCCCTCATCTGGGGAAAGTGCCCTTGAATCAGGTGACATCCAGACAGAGTCATCATCAAGGCTTTGAGGCCCAAAAGTTAGAAGACAGAAAATTAAGGGACAAAGAATAAAATCACAGAAGTCATTTGAGGCTACAAGTGCTGGGATCCTACCTGAATAAAATGCAATTAGGTGCACTTAGTCTATCTTGGTTAATCTTAATAACTTCTTCATATTACATCACCGAGAACAACTGCTTTTAATGGAGTCGGCACCTGGAAGAGTGAGACAAACTTCACATGCTATGATGCTACACCTAAATAGCTTTCTCCACGGAAATGCTGGCCTGAGTAGGAACCAAAAATAAACTGAAAAGCCAGTTCCTGAGAGACCTGTCATCAAGGATGCTTCTCACACACACAGCCTCACAAAAGCAGGGTGATCACAGACAGCTGTAGTTTATAGGCATTATCTCTCAAAACTAGTGAGACCCTGAATTTGGTAGCAACTTAAAACAAACGGCAATACACAACAGACAAGAAAGCAAAAGAAAACTAAACAGGTTGCCTCCAAAAGGAAAGCTTAACTTGGGCCGACAGACGAAGTCCTGCTCCCTTCCTTGCAAGGGGCCTTTCTGTCCAACCGTGACAGGTGGAGATCAGAAGGACCCACCATGTCTTGCCAGCGCTCAAGGTTTAAGTAGCTGTTGGCATTTGGCCTTATTCCAAAATTATAATCAAAGGATAACCAGTGATGAAGAAGGGGCAAGTCTCCTCTGAAGAGATCCACAGCCAGATGGGAAGAGTTTCAAGTGGATAAATGGACTACCTTGCTGCACCCCTTCAGGAGGTCAGGAGACTGGGGAAAGAAAGGAGAATATAAGAGGCACAGGACGCCTGCTCCTTTTTTTTTTTTTTTTTTTTGAGTTGGAGTCTCACTCTGTCGCCCAGACTGGAGTGCAGTGGCTGCTCCCAGTCACTGCAGCCTCGACCTGCTGGGCTCCAGCGATCCTTCCGCCTCAGCCTTCCAAGCAGCTGGAATTACAGGCGCACGCTACCACGCCTGGCTAATTTTTTTGATTTATTGTAGAGATGAGGTCTCGCCAGGTTGCCCAGGCGGGTCTCGAACTCGCAGGCTCAGGCAATCCACTCACCTCAGCCTCCCCAGGCGAGGGATTACAGGCTGAGCCACCAAGCCCGGCTATGCCTGCTTCTTTTAAGTCCTTAAGAAGCTTAATTTTGGCTGATAGAAGGCTCCGGAAGGTGACCATATATTCCACAGCTTCATGGAAGAACTTTACTCCTGTCACTATTTTCATGATGGCAGGAAAAAGGTAGGACTTGTGGCCCAGTCTATTCATCGCTCTTTGTAAATTTGTTCACTAAAAAATTAAGAGACTAATAAGAAGCCTTTATTCACTACCCTCCAACATAACACAGAAACTACAAAAATATTCCACAGCCTATGAAACACTCCACATTAAATAGAAACTATTTAAAAATTTTCTGGCTGGGCACAATGGCTCACACCTGTAATGCTAGCACTTTGGGAGGCTGAGGTGGGCAGATTGCTTGGGCCCAGGAGTATGAGACCAGCCTGGGCAACACAGTGAAACCTCATCTTTACAAAAAATAAAAAAAATTAGCCAAGCATGGTGGCATGCACCTGTAGTCCCAGCTGCTCAGAATGCTGAGGTGGAAGAACTGCCTAAGCCCAAGAAGTTGAGGATGCCATAAGCTATGGTCATGCCACTACACTCCAGCCCGAGAGATAGAGTTGAGACCCTGACCAAAAAAAAAAAAAAAAAAAAATCTATAGGTAGCAGCTTTAAAAAAAAAAAGTTTCTCAAAACTACAGCTGGGCACGGTGGCAAATGCCAGTAATCCTAGCTACTTTGGAGGATCACCTGAGGCTGGGAATTTCAGGCCAGCCTGGGCAACACAGTGAAACCCTGTCTAAACAATAATAAGTAAATAAATCAGTAACTTTTAAAAAACTGCCACATTATTCTATCAATAACTGGATTCTCAAATCTCATAACTAGAAGAACTCAGAAAATAAATGCTCAGTCTTGGTCTGATGGCCTTTACAGCACACTGCCACCTTGATGGAGTTTATAAGGGATGGGAAGTGAGAAGAAAACTTATCCTAAACCACAATGCTGCAAGGTCCCAGGACCCACCCTACCACCCTGGTTGGTGGCCAGGAGCAGAGCAGGAGACATTCAGCTGACCAGAGTCACTGTGCCTATAGCTCACAGTAACAGAGAGCTATCCCTATCAGTTATAAACTCCCCCCAACAAAACAAACCTAATCTCAAATCCTAAAAGAACTAGGTCCTGCCACCCATAAATGGGCATTACATTCCACCACTTCCGGGAATTCCTATGTCTCTTGGCTTTTGCTAAGCCCAGAGAAGCTACAGAAACTACAATGATAAAGAAAACACCACCACCAAATCCACAAAATGGATTTCAACAAATTCAAAACAAGTCACAAGAGGCCAGCTTCAAAATCTATCCAAGCTGGTTGGTAACTTATAGTTGTTTTCTATTCAACTCCAAAATGGGTATTTTAAGTAAAGCTTTGTATAATTACACATGGTGTGGGAGGCAGACAGAATATAACGGACAGGATATAAACAAAGTTAACCACCAAAGTCAAGATGGACAGGAACAACAACTGATAAACATGGCAGCTCCCAGTAGTGAGCCTCAGGGAAGGAGGCCATGACACACAGATGCTAGAGTCAAAGGAGTTGTACTTCAAAAGTCAGAAACCTCTAGAGAAGATGACGGGTAAAAAACATTCCCAAACACTCACAGAAAGACACCAGTGACCATCTTGTGTCACACAGTATTAGAGAGCAATAACCCTCTTTTCCTGACACAACGATACTGTGGTAATTTTTAACAACCATTCCGCTGTAAAAAGTAAGATTTTCCAAATACTTTTGCATATGAACTTATAATTTTCTTTCTGAGTCAGGGAGCTGTTGCCTGACTTGCATTTCTCTGAGGGGAAGTCAGGTCCTGTGTGTAGATTTGTGTCTGTGGATGCATGCGCATCAGCAAGAAAAAGACCCTGCTGGTATCAGCACTCACTTCTGCCATTGGGAAATGGATCACAGGCTCTTCTCAGAGCGGGGTCTTTTTCCTGCTCAAGCAGTTGTCACAGACCCTCTTTGTAGTTTGGCATGAAGCCCCATTCCTCTGTCGTCTTTGTCTCCCACTGTGTGAGAAACCCAGATTAACTTTTAAAGTGCTCTCCCCTGAAATCAGACCTCTCAACCTCCCAGGGACCTAAACAGAGCAGGCCTGATTCTTACTTATGTTTTCTAGAAGGGGAGGGGAAGGAGGAGAGGAAAAAGGGGTGTGAGATACAGGGATGGGTGTGTGTGTGTGTGTGTGTGTGTGAATCATTGATAGGAATTCACACTCAGGAAAACAAGTCACCAAACTAACCTTGGCTCAAGGTTTCAGGTTAGGATAAATCCCTTTGTTTTGTAAAACTGCTATATGCACTAGCATCACCCCAATCCCATATGGGAGTCTCATGTTTACCTGACAGCCTCATGTCAAAAAAATCCCTTCAGTTTTCCAAATTGCTGACTCTCCTCTATCCATGGTTCAGCAACATCTTTTTTCAAGAAGTCCAAATGGCCTTCAGAGTCATCAATCCCAGTTGCAGCTGTCAGAATCTCCCCCAGTACTATTAATATCATGGCTCTGATTATTAACGATTTTACTCACAAAGTTCCCCGCAGCAATTTAAATGAAGCAGCAAGGTAAAACAAAAAGAGACTGGGTTGCTCCACCATAATGCATTCTGTAATCTAGTGAACTTCTGGGGTTTTCGAATCGGCTGGGATTTTCACCTCTATCTTTGTTTTGGAATGCCCATAACCCCTCCCCGCACGGACCCGGCACGGCCTTCATTTCTGGATGCACAATGCAGCGCGAAGCTCCTTGGGGGTCAGCAGAACGCCGCACTGGTGTGATGCCGATTGCGCCTCAGAGCCAGAGGAGGTGCCCCAGGGAGTCGGCTCACGTCCTTAATCGCGAGGCCGACACCACAGCATAGCATGGCTTGGAAGTCCCCTCCGTCGCGTCCCGGGCCAGCAGTGCCCGGCTCGCGGGTGCGCCCAGGGCTGGCGCGATGACTCTGCATGGAGCTACCCTCTCCTCGGGCTGTCCTCCCTCCTCGGCCACTGCGGTGGCACCACTCGGGGCAGTGCCCCGCACGCCGTCCCTCCCGGGCCTAGGCTCCAGCCGCCGGCCCCCTTCCCCCGCACCGTCCAGCCGGGCCCCCGGGACACGCCCAGCCCCCACCCCGCGCCCGGCCGCACCTTGGTCTCCTTCACATGCTGCTTGACGCCCTCCGGGTACCACTGGACGCGCACGTAGCCGCGGCGCAGCGGGCTGGCCCGGCCCTCCTCGTGGCCCGCGCCCCCGGCCTCGGAGCAGCCCGAGCTGCCGCGGCCCTCCTCCTCGCCCTCCGAGTCCGAGTCCTCGCCGTGGATGAGGCGCACCAGCCCGAAGTGCACCGAGCCGCGGTAACGGCCGGACACCAGGTCATGAGAGAACAGCAGGCGCTGCGAGCCGGCTTCGGGGCCGGAGTCCGAGGACGGCCCGGAAGCCGAGTCTGAGGCGGGCGCCGCGGCCGGGGCCGGGGCAGGGGCTGCGGCCGGGGCCGGAGCCGCCTCCGGAGTTGGGGCCGGGGCCTGGGCGGGAGCTGGGGCTGCGGGGGCTGCGGGATCCGCCATAACTGCTCTGCGCGAGTCTCGGGCGGCGGCGGCGGCGGCGACGGCGGCGGCGGCGGCGGCGAACGAGGCGCGGGGAGGCGGGGCCAGCGGGCGCCGGGGGCGGGGCCGCGGCGCGCTGACGTGTCCCTACGTGCCGCCGTCGTCAGGGAACCGGGATGCGGTTGCTAGGAGCCACCGCCTCGTCGCTAGGGGACGCTGAAGATGCTGCGGCGGTTGGGGGATTGGAATCCATCAGGGAAGGGCGAGGCCAGAGGGGATGCAGCTTAAAGGGAGCGGGAAGTGGCGGGGACCCAGAAGGAGGAAGTGGAGTAGTCACTCTGGAAACACGAGTGACCGAGGTGGGACAGAGGATGATCTGTCAACAACTCTGACCGTCAACAACTTTTAATGAGCTCCCTTGGCGTCCTAGCCTAGTCCTAGGCACTCCGAGGGTTACAGAAAGACACTGTCCGTGACCTCTAGGTGTTTACAGTCTAGTTGGGGAGACAAAACAAATACACATTAAATAGCTAAAAAGCAACTCCAAGGCAGCTTGTAAGCAAGGCTATTAAATAGATATGTACAGAATATACGTAGAATGCACTGTATTAGGGAATTCCAGGCAAAGCTTGGAAGGTCATGATCCCTTAGGGATTGGTTTGGGGGCTGGTGAAGGAGAAAGAAATAAGAAAGAATAAGAATAAGACAGAAAAGTATCAGTGACCCCAATGGTTTGACTTCAAATCCATTGAGATGAGTTCAAAACTCCATGACATCAAGTATGCTTGGCAAGAGGTAGTATAGCAAGATGGTTATGAATGGGAGCGATGGATTCCAATTTTTGGCACCGTCACCTACTAATCTATAAAGATAGGCAAGCTGATTTACTTAGTTTCGTCTTAATTTTCTCATCTGTAAAATAGAGGTGATACTAGCAGCACCCATATCATTGGGCAATCGGGAGGATTAAATGAAGTAGAACAATGCCTGGCACATAACCTCAATAAAGCTTAACCAATATTGTAGCATTTCAAAACGTCCTGCCTAAACTAAATTCCAGAATGGCAGAACTGCTATAATTATGATCTGCTCTGCATTGCTATTTTAAAATATAAACAATCGTTCTAATTTAATATGTCACCTAAGTAAGTGCCAAGAGATTTAGATGCATTGTCAGAGGACAGACTTATAATGAGTTGTCAAAGGGAAATCAAGAATACTCAAGATCTGGCCCCAACCCTTCTCAGTCAAAATTACTTTTTCCACATTTTTTTCACATCAATGACAGATTAGTAAAAATGACCATCAATGACAGATTAGTAAAAAGTATTCTTCAAACAAGGCAGAATCCCAACTCTTTGGGTTGTTTACAGGCTGCTGAGGATACAGAACTACACTCATGGAAAAGCTAAAGAAACACACACAAAGTATAAATGGCAGACCAAGCGCATAAGATGCCCTAGACCAAGTACTTACAGAGTATTGATGTAATAGTGGGCTCAAGGTGGTTGTCAATGAATCCAAGTCTTAGAAAATTCATGTACTAAGACACAGAAGAAACCGAGGCTGAATGAACTGAAGGGAAGTCAAGGCACAATTTGGAGGCAAACGTGGATTCTCAAATCGCAGCCTTCCTATCCCAGACCACAGTGCAGAATGGCCATCTGGAATCATTGCTGTAAGGACACAGGTCTCCACTCCCTCTGCTGTAAAAACATGGGCGATTTAACAGCAATAACAGAAGCTTCTGTTCCACCTCCCTTCCCCCTTCAGCCCTGTCTCCTTGACCCTTGATAACTTAACATTTATTAAGCACGTATTATTGACCAGGCTTTATGCCAGGTACTTTCACACACGTTATCATGTCTGTTATCACAATCTTGGATGTAGGTGTTGTTGGCCTCATTTTACCAATGAGGAAAGAGGGCCCAAAACATTCTGTGCCTAAGGTCACAGGTGGTAAGTCTCTCCACTCCAAGTACAGGGGCTTTTCTATTTACACTGTTTCTCCAGACCTCCCTCTGAGGAGCTCCTGATTGCAGAGAGGAGTCTATGTATCCATGTGTCCCACCAAGGGGATGGGGAAGCAGGTGAGCAAGTAGGCTGAAGAAGTAGGGCCATGTATGCCCCCAATCTGTGTTTGGTGTCAAAAGTCCAAGTGAGGTCAGGCATGGTATCTCACATCTATAAATTCAGCACTTTGGGAGACCAAGGTGGGAGAATCACTTGAGGCGAGGAGCTTGAGACCAGCCTGGGCAACATAGTGAGACTCCATCTCTATAAATGATTTCTTAAAATTAGCTGGTTGCGATAGTGTATGCCTGTAGTCCCAGCTACTCAGGAGGCTGAGGTGGGAGGATTGCTTGAGCCCAGGAGTTTGAAGTTACAGTAAGCTATGATCATGCCACTGCACTCCAGCTTGGGCTATAGAATGAGACCTTGTCCTCTCTCCCCCAAAAATCCAAGTGGATTTTGCATTCTACTTCAATTTGTACCCGTGTTTGTTGTTTTAATATATATATATATATATAAAAAGAATGTTCTTTCCTCCATAATTGTTGAGCAAATTTGGCACTCCAGGAAGATGAGCTGTGTTTATTCTGCAGCTTCTTGTAATAATGGCTAATAATAGCTACCATTTATTGAGCTGTAACTTCACGCCAGGTACTCTACTAAGTGCTTTACATAGATTATCAGGAAGCTGCAGGGTTGTAGGTAAGAGTCCTTGATTTCAGTAGCTGATCTCTCCCTCACTAGACTAAACCCTTGAGCATGTGGATAAGTTGTATTAACATGTGTAGTACAGTACCTGCCATAGTGTTGGACCTCAATAATGTGTCATGTGGGTGTGTGTCAAAGGTCTGAGATTCCTGTACCTTCATTCAGTCAGTTTCCTGTCCTCTCCTTCTCCCCTCTTATACCCAACGAGTTGAAGAAGGTGAGGAGGGCAGTACTCATGTCCTTTCCTGCCAGTGCAATCTCCAAACCCTTTCAACTGCCCACAGTTTGAACTGCATCTGGACCAGTTTAAAGATAGAGGTTCAGTGCACACCCCCCGCCCCCCACTCCATGGTGTCTTTCAGAGACCTCACTCAGACCTGAGATGTTCCAGACAACGTTTGAGCCTTGACTTCTTTCCAGACCCAGAGTCCCAGGCACAGTCTCTGTACACTCAGGCTGACTAGAGGGGTGAGAGTGGATGGAAGCAGCTGCTTTTTTGGGGTTTTTTTCTTTTTTTTTCTTTTTTTGAGTTGGAATCTCACTCTTTCGCCCAGGCTGGAGTGCAGTGGCACGCATGCTTAGGGCCATCCCAGCATCGACCTTCTGGGCTCCAGTGAGCCTTCCACCTCAGCCTTCCGAGTAGCCCGGAACTACAGACGCGTGCTACCACACCCAGCTATTTTTTATTTTATTGTGGAAACGAGGTCTCACCGAGTTGCCTGGGCTGATCTCGAACCTGCGGGCTCAGGCAATCCACTCGCCTTGGCCTCCTAAAGTGCTGGAATTACAGGCTGAGCCACCAAACCTGCCGTGCTTTGTTTTTATTTTCATAATTGTTGAGATGTAAGAAGGAGAAAAAAAATTCATTTCCTAATGAGGAAAGCCCCTCCTCTCATGGCCCCAACACCCAGCTCTTCATGGGGAACAGAGATGCCTCTTGGGAGAATTTCACTTATTTACAAATGTGCCTAATAGAAACTGAGCCAGTCTGGACACTCCCCTTGCTAAGGGTTGGGGGTGGTGTGCAGAAGGCTGCAACGCCAGCAGCAGAGTGAACTGATCTAAGGGAAGCAGGTCTGGCTTGTCCCTATCTTAACCAGCCACAGAGGCGACTCTCCAGCCCCACAAGTTGTGATCAGGCCCCACACTGCCCCCTGGGGGAGCCCTAGCCTGCTAGGCCTTTCCATGCCTCACCTTGTAAGCAAATCCAAGCTGGCCCAAAGGACTCCTCCACCCTGAAGTGGGTGTTTGGGGGCTCCTGGGTGCCTTTAGCACTGAGGAGTTCAGTGGGGAGGTGGGACGGGAGGTGACTGCCCTGAGGAGCCCTCCCACACTCTCATGTGATTGGCCAAAGAAATGTCTCTGCCTAAGGCTCCAGCTGAGGGTCACTCAAGAATCAGGGGACAAGCCGGGCTTGGTGGCTCAGCCTGTAATCCCGCGCCTTGGGAGGCTGAGGTGAGTGGATTGCCTGAGCCCGTGGGTTCGAGACCCGTCTGGGCAACTTGGCGAGACCTCATCTCTACAATAAATAAAAAATTAGCTGGGTGTAGTAGCGCGCACCTATAGTTCCAGCTACTTGGAAGGCTGAAGCGAAAGGATCGCCGGAGCCCAGCAGGTCAAGGCTGCGGTGACTGGGAGCGGCCACTGCACTCCAGTCTGGGCGACAGAGTGAGACTCCAACTCAAAAAAAAAAAAAAAAGAAAAAGGGGACAGACACTGGGTACAGTGACTCACACCTGAAATTCAGGCCCCTTTGGGAGGCTGAGGCAGATTGCTTGAGGCCGGGAGTTCAAGACCAGCCTAAGCAACATAGCAAGACCCTGTCTCTACAAAAATGAAAAAAGTTAGCAGGGCATGGTGGTGCCCACCTATAATCCCAGTTACCCATGAGGCTGAGGTGGGAGGATCACTAAAGCCCAGAAGCTTGAGGCTGCAGTGAGCTATGATGCTGCCACTGCACTCCTGCCTGGGTGACAGAGTAAGACTCTGTCTCTGGGTGGGAGGAGGGTGGAAAAGAGAGAGAGAGAGAGAATATCATGGGCTTTTGGTATTAAAGGAAACCTTCTTGCTCCTGGAGCCTCAACCCTCCTTGCACTGATGCCCTAGAAGAACCCTGTGACTTGCCTAAGGTCGCTCTGCAGTACATTTAGGATAAGGACTCAGACCAGCCAGCCCTCAGCCATTCTTACTCTTGCTCCAAGGATGGTTGCAATCCATTGGGTGAAACACTTTGTGCGGGGGGCAACGGGGACAAGGGACCTCATCTCTACAATAAATCAAAAAATTAGCCGGGTGTGGTAGCATGTGCCTGTAGTTCCAGCTACTTGGAAGGCTGTGGCGGAAGGATCACCTGAGCCCAGCAGGTTGAGGCTGCAGTGGCCGGGAGCGGCCACTGCACTCCAGCCTGGGTGACAGAGTGAGACTCCGACTCAAAAAAAAAGCTAGCTGTTGTTATGAATATATCTCCATTGTCTGCCTGCACTGTTGCTGTAGTCTCCTCATCAGGCCTTAGGCTGCCCAATCTATCCATCACCTCGTTCCCAGGGTGATGAAACAAACCTGATCATCGAACTTCTTGGCTTCCCAGGAGCCGCCAGAGAATGGCGAGTGTAACCTTCGTGAACTGGTCCTTCTGCTAACCCCTCCAGCCTGCTTCCCCCTCTGCATCCAGCACACCTAATCTGCTCCATCTGAGCTCCTTTTCATCTTATAAGAACCAGCTTGACTCTTTTTACCGACGAAATCATCCAAGCACTGCATTCTTCTGCTTGTCCTGCCTCCAACATGGTAATACCTGTGCTCTGTTGTATTTATGATCCTCTGTCACAGTCACTGGTTTGCACGCCTGTCTCTCCTGTGGGATCAGAGACACCCTGAAGATGAGAACTGTGTCTTCTTCATGTTTGTACCCCAACATCTAGCACAGGTCTGACATGTAGTTGATGCTCAAAAGATTTTTGGTGACTCAGCCTGTAATCCCAGCATTTTGGGAAGCCGAGGTGAGCGGATTGCCTGAGCCCGTGGGTTCGAGACCCACCTGGACAACTTGACAAGACCTCGTCTCTACAATAAATCAAAAAATTAGCCAGGCGTGGTAGCACACGCCTGTAGTTCCAGCTACTTGGAAGGCTGAGGCTGAAGGATCGCCGGAGCCCAGTAGGTCGAGGCTGCGGTGGCCGGGAGTGTGCCACTGCACTCCAGTCTGGGCGACAGAGTGAGACTCCAACTCAAAAAAAAAAAATTTTTGTTGAATGATTGAACCAAATAAGCCAACCTCTCCCAACAGCCCTAAATGCCAGTCAACAGCTCTCTGGGACACCTCTGTCCTTCTTCAGTCCCCAGCTCTCTATTTGTCCTAGCTCTGGAGAGGAATGTATACATCCCTCCATAGGCATGCACACATCACACGCATGCTCACATCACACACATGCCCAAACATACACTCCACAAGCACCCCCATGCACATGCACACACACCCATATGCACACACATGCATACACTGTGGCGCTCTCCTTTGCCTTCAGCCTCTCCATCTGTGCTGCCCAAAAATGCTGCCCTCACCACATGTGGCCCCTGAGCGCTTACAGCATGACTGGTCTGAATTGAATATGCTAGAGGTATAAAAATACACGCTGTACATGGAAAACTCAGTACAAAAGAAAGAATGTAAAATAGACAGTTGTTATATTGATTGCTTGTTTAAATGACAATATATTTTAATTTTTCTTTTTATTTGTTTTTTTAGAGACAGGGTTTTGCTGTTGCCCGGGCTGAAATGCAGTGGCAGGATCATAGCTTCCTGCAACCTCAAACTCTTGGACTCAGGCAATCCCTCCCACCTCAGCCTCCTAAGTAGCTGGGACTACAGGCCCATGCCACCACTCCTGACTAATTTTTATTATTTTTTAATTAATTAATTATTATTATTTCTGAGTTGGTATCTCACTCTGTCACCCAGGTTGGAGTGCAGTGGCATGCTCACGGCCACCCCAGCGTCGACCTGCTGGGCTCTGGCGATCCTTCCGCCTCAGCCTTCCAAGTAGCCGGAACTATAGGCATGCACTACCACGCCCAGCTAGTTTTTTATTTATTTTAGAGACAAAGTCTCACTAAGTTCCTGGGCTGGTCTCAAACCCGCAGACTCAGGCAATCCACTCACCTTGACCTCCCAAAAGTGCTGGGACTACAGGCTGAGCCATCGAGCCTGGCCTAATTATTTTTTTTAAAGTGTTGAAGCTTCTGTTGAGGATGGCACTTAAGGCTAAGGGGTCTCCCACCTTATTTGGGGTTCAATATCTGTCATGTTTGATAGGAACGTACCCCAGAAACCTTCCAGACCCTTTGAAGTCAGGATCTCACTCTGTTACCCATGCCCATGCGGTGGCATGATCACAGCTCACCACAGCCTCAACCTCCTGGGCTCAAGTGATCCTTTTACCTCAGTCTCTGAAGCGCTGGAACTACAGGCAACATGCCACCATACCCAGCTAATGTTTTGATTTTTTTGAAGAGATGAGGTCTGGCTATGTTGCCCAGGCTGGTCTGAAACTCCTGGGCTCAAGCAGTTCACCCACCTCGGCCTTCCAAAGTGCTGGGATTATAGGTGTGAGCCACTGTACCCAGCCATTTTTATATTTTTTAGAGATTGTGTCTCACTATGTTGCCCAGGCTAGTCTTGAACTCCTGACCTTGAGCAATCCTCCCACCTACAACCTAGTGAGCCACCCTGCTGGTCTTGGCTTTTTAAAATTTGTCTACGCACATTTAAAGTCACATATGGGGCTTGCATGTTCTTCCAATTGGGCAGTGTGTCTCCACGCGCTCAGGGAGCCATAGGTCCCTTCTTCCTCCAGGAGATGGCGATAACTCCCTGCCTTTGATGCCTCCATTCCAGAAGGGTCTGGAAAGTTTCTGGGGTACGTGCCTATCAAACATGACAGATATTGAACCCCAAATAAGGTGGGAGACCCCTTAGCCTTAAGTGCCATCCTCAACAGATGATTCAACACCCAGCTGATAGCACAATGTCACACTTTCCACATGTCTCTGTTTTCCAGGGGTTATAAGCCTGTTGGGAGGTGGGCATGTGTGGATGCTGTGGTCGCAGCCCAAACCCCACTCCTCTCCAAGGATCGCCCCTGGCTGAAAGAAAACACTTCACCCATCCACCAACTCTCTGTAAAGTGAGACAAACCCCGGCCCTCTTGCGTCCACTCAAGACATCCGCAAAGGGCCATCCCTGCTTTGGAGCTCCTCCTGGGATTAGCAGAGAGGCCTCTCTGCTGCAGTCCACCTCCTTGTCACAGTTAAACATCCCCCTTTGCCTTCTTTTCTTACTTCAGTCCCTCACAGGTGATTCCCTGAGCACTGTCCCCAGTAAACCCCTTCATGCAAATCTCAGAGTCTTAAAGTATACCCACTGGGGAATCTCACCTACACCACAGTTGATGCCAGGTGAGGTCCTGGGAAACAAACTCTGGATGGGCTTTTGGATGGATCACCCACCTGCTGATGAGGACTCCGTCACTGTGGGTGGGCGCAAGACGGGTGGCCCCTGGCATGCTGCAGCAATGCAAATCTACAGACTTCACCCGTGGTGAGCAGAGATGCGATGCCAGTGGAAGGAAGTGCAGGGTGGTTGCAACACCTCAGGTGTTTGGAAAATGTGGGGGACGCTGGAGTAAGTGTAAGGACGATGGGATTGGGTGGCTGTTGTGGGGGCAGTCATCGCTTTGGAGACAGACAGTAAAAGGTTGTGGGTGATGAATCACCAAGGGAAGGCGAAGTGTGAAAGCCAGAGGGTCTCCTTGGCAGCATGTAAAGAACCCCGCCCCCTGAAGTTGGGGGACAGTCGAGGATCGGGTTCCGGACTAAGAGTGACAGAGCCCCAGAGCAGGTTGAATTCTCGATCTCAGTGAGTCAGCTCTACCACGGAGGCCCCTGGGGAGAAGTGGGAGACATCCGGGGGGGCTGGTAATCTAGATAGTGGTCAATGCCACCTCCTTGCTTGAGGAGAATGACTCTTCCTTTGGAGATGTGCTATTCCCTTGCCTGACCCCGAGTATCTACTCCACCTCCTTCTTTGCACTGGACCAATCATGAGACTTAAATCACAACCTATGCCGCTGGCGAAGTGCAGGGCCATCTGAGAGAAGGACACTGTCCTGGCCAGAGGGTGCTGGCAGAGCCGGGAGCATGCAGGACTGGAGCTAGAGAGTGCTGGGTCAGGGGGTCAAAGGATAAAGTTGTATAAGGAAAATACGTTGGTGTGGGAACACCTTCTCCAGTTATAGGATTTGTCACCCTAGCAGGGACCCTGGATGTTGGTGCAGACATGCTGCTAGGGTAGCTCTTGGAGACTTGGAGAAAGTGACCCTGGCAGGACTGCTGGTGGCTCCCAGCTGCATTCTCCAGCAATCGCCCTCTGCTGAAGGAAGCTGCTTTCCCCAAGGCCGATGCAGGACAAAGAGGCTGGCCAGAAGGGCTTCCCGGCTCCAGAGCTTCCCATGGGATGGCCGAAGCCTCGATTACAACTGCATCAATTGGGTCAACGCCTCCCTCTACCCAACCATGTTTCCCTTGCTCCCCAGCAGGGGTCGTTCTTGAAAATTCTCTACATGAAATTTGCTGCACGCTAAGGTGGAAGTGTGGGGAGGCAAGTAGGGGGTGGGAGGTGGCGGGTGGCTCACACCTATAATCTAAGCACTTTGGGAGGCCGAGACAAGTAGATTGCTTGAAGCCAGGAGTTCAAAGCCAGCCTGGGCAGCATAGTGAGACCTCATCTCTACAAAAGAAGTAGCCAGCGTGGTGGCATGCACCTGTAGTCCCAGCTACTTGGGATGCTGAGGCGAAAGGATCACCTGAGCCCAGGAGATCAAGGCTGCAATGAGCCGTGATCATGCCACTGCAGTCCAGTCTGGGCAACAGAGTGAGATCCCAACTCAAAAATAATTAATTAATCTTTTAAAAAAACTGGGCAACCCCTTCGGGCCCCCTCCCACTGTGGGAGCTTTTCTGGCCTCTCAATAAATCCCGCTTAAAAAAAAAAAAAAACCTAGCCGGGCGTGGTAGCACACGCCTGTAGTTCCAGCTACTTGGAAGGCTGAGGCGGAAGGATCGCCGGAGCCCAGCAGGTCGAGGCTGCGGTGGCCGGGAGCGGCCACTGCACTCCAGTCTGGGCGACTGAGTGAGACTCC